>PVHX01009187.1:0-77957 GCA_004024805.1 Geosciurus inauris
GATGGAATTGGAAAGCATTATGCTAAGTGAAGTAAGCCAATCCCAAAAAACCAAATGCCGAATGGTCTCTCTGATTAGTGGATGCTGATGAATAAGGGAGGTGGGAATGGGAAACATAAGAGAAATAGAGGAACACTGGACGTGACATGGGGGAGGCGGGGGGCAGGAAAGGGGAATGGGTATAGTAAAGATGGTTGATTGAGATCGTCATCACTACCCTTGGTGCATGTATGAAAACACAATTGGTGTAACTTTATCTGGTTTGCAACCAGAGAAATGGAAAAACTGAGCTCTATATATGTGCTGTGACTTGAAATGCAATTAAATAAACTAATAAAAAATAAAATAAAAAATTAAAAAAATAAAACAGTAAATGGGGCTGGGATTATGGTAAAAAGAACTATAGAATCCTTACCCACTTTAGAAATTCATTAATAAGCTTACTTATCAACAGCATGCAGAACTTGTGCTCCTGGCTCAGTATCTTCTTCTTTGTCAATTGGTCATAGGGGACTCTCTTGGGGGCCCAGGCACAGACTGAATGTTACTCTGACAGTGAAATACAAGCAGGCCCAGTGGGATGCCAACAGCTCACATGTCACTGCTCTTTGGTGGGTTTTAAATCAGTGGATTGAAACCAGAATTTGGAAATTAAATAGAATAAAATAAAAAACTTCACTGTGCACTATATATAGAAAAAAATAATGGCTTCTTTGTCTTCCTTTTTTATTGTCTTTGTTCAGCTCTCAATCTTTAAAATTCAATTTGTTTTTCTTTTGGGTACTTCTGTGTCTTCTCTGTTTGCCTTTGAGTTTCAACAGTTTTAAATATGCCTAGTATGGTTTCCTTCTTATCCAGTTTAGAGTTGGTAGAATTTCTAGTACATTTAGCTTAATAACTTATCAGATATTTTTAATTGGGCATTTTATTTTCCAAATATTGCTTTTGATTCAATGCCCATCTTTTTCAACTTCTGAGACTTCAAATACATGTACTTTATATGTATTTCATGTGGCCCTTTATAATATGACCTAGACTTCCTTTTTACTCTCTTCTCTGAAATTGTCTTTTTTTTAGCTCTATACTCTCTACAATTTATTTCATACTTATTTTTTAAGTACTAATTCTTAGCCACTGGGTCTAAACTGCTATTAAGATAGTCAAGGGGCTGAAGTTGTGGCTCAGTAGCAGAGTGCTAGCCTTGCACATGTGAGGCACTGGTTCGATCCTCAGCACCACATAAAAATAAATAAACAAAATAAAGGTATTGTGTCCATTTTTAAAAAATGATAGTCCATTGCTTTTTTTAGTTAGCATATATTTCAGTTCTAGAATTCCTGGTTTGTTTGTTTGTTTATACACACATACATATCAGGGATTGAACCCGGGGCGCCTATCCACTGAGCTATATTGCCAGCCCTTTTGTATTTTTTATTTTGAGACAGGGTGCCACTAAGTTGCTTAGGCCTCCTGTTTGATTTTTAAATAGATTTTTAATCTCTAGTGTACATTTCTGTCTCATTACTTATTTTCTTGAACACCTAAAACATATGTATTTTAGTTTTGCTATCTGATGACTTCAATATTTCAATCATGTTACCAGTCAGTTTCTATAGTTTGCTTTTTTACTCTTGCTCTAGTTTCTGACTCAGCTGATTGGCAGTTTGTTTGGAATCAAAGGAAGTCTCGGTTGATCCAGTTTGCCCATTCTTGGGCTATAGATGTGCAAAGTTGCCATTTGAGAATTACCTTCTCTTTTTGGAGCTATCAAACTTCAATTAATATCCATTTGTTTTATACCACCTTATCACTGAAACCTGCTTTCTTTCAGCCTCACTCTGCCAGCCCTCATAGGCTCTCACCAGCACAGAGCTGCATTTACAAATGACTGGAGGGGAAATTTTTTACCAAGTGTCCAGTTCACTTTTTATTTCACTCTAGATCTTGACTTTCAAGTCTGATTACTTGGACAGGTCCACATCTCCCCCACTCCTACCCCCAAGAGATTACTTAAAAGTACTGCCCTCCTTGCAGCTGTCCTTTCTCCAGTTTCTCAGACTCTTGGCCCTCACTTGTATAGAACCAGCTTGCCCTGAGGGGTAGAGGCAGGGAATTAGTTTCATTTCACTGAACTGTAGCTCCCTCTTTCTCTGGCCTGGGAGGCCCTAGCTGCATTGATAGCTTTCCAAAGAATTCAAACGTAATTTCTTTAAACCAAATTTTATCTATTTGTTTTCAGAGGGAGGGTTTGCTACAAATACTCCATCATAACTAGAAGAGGAAATCTACAAATTCCAGGTAAATTAAATTTTCCTACTTTGTTTTCTTTTTTGGTACCAGGGATTGAACTCAGAGACGCTTGACCACTGACCCACATCTCTAGCCCTATTTTGTATTTTATTTAGAGACATAGTCTCACTGAGTTGCTTAGGGCCTTGCTAAGTTGCTGAGGCTGGTTTTAAACTCACAATCTTCCTGCCTTAGCCTCCTGAGCCACTGGGATTATAGGTATGCGCCACTGCAACCAGCTTACTTTGTTTTCTTAAAAACAACGACAACTTGAAAAAGGGTCTCTGGTACATACTTGGGCTTTTCTTATAGTACATGGCTAAGTGTGATTGGATATTAAAATCTCTTGTCTAGAATTATGTGCAAAATAATGTTTAATACAAGCTAAATAATCATCATGCCTTCCAAGGTCCACAAATTTTTTGAGGTTATATCACCAGAGGTCCAAGGAATTCCCAGAGAAGGCACCTCGACCTAGGACAAGTGAAGTCCTTGGTATATGTGTCAGAAAAGAATTTCAGCATGTGACAGCCAGAGACAGGCAGAGGTAAATTCAAGGGCGAATGTGGGCCATCTCCAGAGGGAGAGAAAGTAACCTCTTGGTGTGGGGTGTTAATATTCACAGAAGGATAATGGCTCAGGGTTGTACTAGAGGTGTAGCCAGGACAGACTTACACAATTTTGTTCCAGTTTTTCCAGCACTTGCACATTGCCCTGATGCTACTTTTTGCAGGCAAGGGCATGGATCAAGGGCCAGAGCCAAGGGTGTGAGCTAAAGATGTGGGCAGGGTTGCCCACAAATGTCTGTTTTGCATTTCAAAGGTTCATGGGCATTTTCTATATGCTAATAGCTCATGAGTGCTTCTCTTTTAAGACTCAGTTTATCTTTCCTTTTCTGTATCCCCGAATTCCTATCTGTACTGGATCCAGTCCCTTCTTGTACTATTTGCATGTTCAGACCCTTCGAGTAACTAATTTTTCAGGCATTTGTCCATTAATATAGGGGAGAAGAAACCACCCAAACCATTTAACCTCTTAATTTACTCTAGAGAATGTTAAAAGTTCCTCAATGATGCAGTAAGAGGTGGAAAATAATACCAGCCTCAAGAGCATTACTCTGTGACCAGAATGGTTCCTAAGTGCTTTACCATCAAACAACTTATTTGTTTCATGTAGCAACCCTATAAGACAGTTCCAATTATTACCACTCCTAGTTGCTGATGATAACATGGAGGCACTGAAGGCCTGAGCTCACCTTTCCAGGGAGTACCACCTCTTTCATATGAGGGACAGGACTCAGACCTGAGCAGTTCGCCTCCCAAGCCCTTGCTCTTAATGATTATGCTCAGCATTAAATGAAAAAACGCCAATAAGATTTTAATCCTCTCCTTGTTCAACTTCCAAGATTTCAAGGAGAAAATGGAAGTTAAAAATAAGGGCTATAAGGATGGTTACTATTTTAAAAAAGAAGAAGGAAAGAAGGAATCAAAGAAAACAGAAAACAACCAAACAAGTACTGGCAAGAATGTGAAAAAATCAGAACCTTGTGCTCTGTTTGTAGGAATGTCATATGGTACAACCACTGTGGAAAACTATGTGGCAGTTCCTCAAAAAATAAAAAATAGAATTACCACTTCCCGCTTCTGGATATATAATCAAAAGAACTGAAATCAGGGACTCAGAGAGATACCTGTATACCCATGTTCATAGGAGTAGTACACAAAATAGCTAAACATGGAAGCAACCCATGTGTTCATCAACAGATGAATGGATAAACTGTGGTACAAACACACAATGGAATATTATTCATCATTAAGAAGATAGAAAATTCTGATATGTGCTAAAAGATAGGTGAATCTTGAGGACATTATGTTCAGTGAAATAAACTAGTTGGAAAGGGGCAAATACTGTATGATTCTATTTGTATGAGGTACCTAGAGTAGTCAAATTCATACTGATAGAAGAAGTAGAATAGTTGCAAGGGGCTAGGGAAGGGACAATAGGAAGTTATTGATTAATAGCAATAATATAAAGTAATTATGTAATGTTTCAGTTTTATAAGAAGAAAAGAGTTATAGAGGCAGATGATGGTAATGGTTATACAATATAAATGTATTTGATGTACACTTCAAAATAGAGAAATATTTATGTTGTGTGTGTTTTGGCACAATAAAACAAAAGTTGGAGGGCATTTAGACCTATCAAGCACTTGGAACTTAAGAAGAGCAAGCAAAACTATTTTGTCTTCCTTAGAGACAGGCTCCAAGGCTCCAGGGATAATGCAATCACATATCCCAACCAAAAGTGTTTATGACAAGCACAGTGCCTTTGTCAGTTCCAACTAGTCTTTTTAAAAAAACCTTTATTTATTTATGTATTTTGAATGTGGTGCTGAGGATCGAACCCAATGCCTCACACGTGCGAGGCAAGCACTCTACCACTGAGCCACAACCCCAGGCCCCCCCCCCCCAAACTAGTCTTAGAGCGAGGAGGTACTCTTGGAATAACAAGCCTGGATGATATCCCATTGAAATGAGCCAAAATGATATTTTGCGGACTTTGAAAATTAGTATAGCACTTTCATGTCTGACTGTATCCATATTCCTGTATGGATTAAGTTTTCTTTACATCAATTTACATTTTTTACTTAAAAAACAATTTATTTTTAAATTTAATTTTATATTACTACAACAACAAAATCATGGAATGAGTTGTCATAAGCGGGATGTAATTGTAAAATACCATTACTGATATACTAAAGATGCCATAAAACAAGAAAGTTTGAGTATCTCTATTTTATACCCAATTTTCTAGTCAGCTTAGGCCTTACTAGGAGAATAGGGCCCCCAAATCAATGTGATCCACCTTAGCTAACCAGATAAACTTTTAATTTGACCAATTGATAAAAGTTTTAAATCCTTCAAAAAGATGAAATAGTTTTTCTTTAGTCAGTCAGTAAATATACCTTACTATAAGTATATACAAATCAATCTGGGAAATACTTCCACTGAATTTCTTATTTATTTATATATTTATTTATACATACTAGGGATTGAATCCAGGGTCTCCTGCATGATAGAAGTACTCTACCACTGAGCTACATCCTTATCCCTTCTTACTTTTTATTTTGAGACAGTGTCTTGCTAAGTTGCCCAGGCTGGCCTCAAACTTGCTATCTTGCCTCAGCCTCCCAGTAGCTGAGGTTACTGGTTTATGTCACCATGCCTGGCCTCCTTTAAATGTAATTTAGGAACCTAATTTGTCTGTACTTGGGAAGAAAATTATACCAGTTTATTTCCTCAGAAAAATATGTTATATAGTAAAAAATCCCTTCAGATTACTGGGCATTCTCAGGGAACTGTCTAAAGTGAGATATTTTAAAGTCCAAAAGAGGCAATGATATGTATTGAAAATGCTTATCAGTTATGGAAATAAAAAAATATAATTAAGCAGGACTAGTTCTTTGGAGAAGACTCTTTGCTGAAAATCTAAATAATTCTGTTGACATACTCCTCAGTTCATCAGGACCTTCTCAGGACATATCTCTTGAATTATTTTTCATTAAGTTTTATCCATTTAAAATATTTTAAAACTATTTTTTATAGAGAGGATGTACTAGCTTACTTCTGGGAATTATTTAAATGATTACTAAATCTTGGCTTAAGCAGTTGTTCGAACCTACATTTTATTCTCTAGAGAATCCTGAATAGAGACCACAGAGCTGGGGATGTGACTCAGAGGTAGAGCATTTGCTTGGCATGTGTGAGAAGAAGGGTTTGATCTCCAGTACCACATGGGGGGAAAATGAGGAAAATATACTAATTAATCATCTTATTGTAATGACAAAATCTCCCCCCCACATTCTTCACCTACATTTAAACAGCTATAAAATTATTTTACGATTTAGGAACTTAAGTATACTAAATAGACTATTGGACATCAGAAACTCAGTTTTCTTACTCTGCTTTAGGCATACTAATTTATTTTTAACTTTCATTTTATTTATTTATTTTTATGTGGTGCTGAGGATTGAACCCAGTGCCTCACACATGCTAGGCAAGCATTTTACCACGGAGCTACACTTGCATCCTAAGGCATACTAATTTATTAAAGTCAGTGATCTTTTTTTTTTTTTTTTGATACCAGAGATTGAACTCAAGGACATTCAGCCACTGAGCCACATCCCCAGCTCTATTTTGTATTTTATTTAGAGACAAGTTCTGAGTTTGCTTAGCAAGCCTAGCTGTTGCTGAGGCTGGTTCTGAATTCATGATCCTCCTGCCTCAGCCTCCCCAGCAGCTGGGATTACGGTGTGTGCCACCATACCTGGCAAAGTAAGTGTTTTTAAAGGAAGAGTTATTGTGGAGATCATCTAGGTTATAGATATCCACTTTTGCAGATACTGGCACTCAAATGCCAGGAAATATCAAAAACCTCAGGACAAACAAATAACCAATTAAAATGACTCATAGACTAGATTAGCTAACATGTATCACCTAACAGAGAATGGATCCCTGTTAACCCTACTGAACAGAGATTATCCTCCAACGTTCATTTCATAAAATCAGAAACAGAATTCCATATCAATACCATTGTTGACACCAATAGTTGACAATAAACAGAGAAAAGACTTGTCCAATAGCCACACTTAGTGTGTGTAAAAGTCAAAGAGCTCAGTTTGACTCATGAAATTCAATAGATGAACTGAGGGAATGTGAGTTAAGAGCTCTGTAGATCCATTTCTGTATGGGGTCATCATAAGGTAGAAGATTCTATTGGCCCTATAATCCCAGTGGCTTGGAGGCTGAAGCAGGAGGATTGCAAGTTCAATGTCAGCCTTAGCAACTAAGCAAGGCTGTAAACAACTTAGTGAGACCCTGTTTCAAAATAAAAAATTCAGAAAAGGGCTGGGGATGTGGTTCAGTGATTAAGCACCTCTGGGATCTGTCCTAACATGTGTAAGGACTGATCCCCAGGACTGGGGAAAAAAATTAACTATAATATTGTCCTTGATTTTTATTTTGGGGGAAACTATTTCCATAAAAATTTGCCCATCTGAGATATAATAGCCAATAGATTTTTTTTTTTGGTACCAGAGATTTTTTTGGTAAAGGCTGAGGTAGGAGGATCATGAGTTCAGAACCAGCCTCAGCAACAACTGGGCTTGCTAAGCAAACTCAATGAGAACTTGTCTCTAAATAAAATACGAAATAGAGCTGGGGATGTGGCTCAGTGGTTGAATGCCCTTGAGTTCAATCTCTGGTATCAAAAAAAAGAAAAGAAAAGAAAAGAATGAACACTGACTTTACCAAAAAATCTCTGGTACCAACCGCCCCTCCCCAAAAATCTATTGGCTATTATATCTCAGATGGGCAAATTTACATGGAAATAGTTTCCCCCCAAATGAAAATCAAGGACAATGTTAATTTTTTTTTTCCAGTGCTGGGGATCAGTCCTTACACATGTTAGGCAGGCACTGATCGACATCCAGTGTTATGGGTAATTTTATGCGTCAATTTACCATGGTACTCAGATAGTCTGTCAAACATTATTTTAGATGTGACCTAATTCTTTGAACTAAATATTGAATGATTGATCAATCAGTAGATAATAGGTAGAGATAGCTAGAGATTGTTGGTTCTGTTTCTCTGGAAAAGCCTGACAAATACAGACATCATATTAATTCATTCTTACTATTTATAGAGAAAATAGAGGAAGAACAAACGTCAGAGACCAGTAAGTTTTTCTTCCCCTGGGTAAGCTGGTTGGCAGAAAGTTATTCAAGAGGTCACTCTGGCCATTCTTCTCTGGCCCTGGTTGACTAGGTCACCACAGAAATCAAAGTATGGTTATACAAAATATCTTGGAGATTCAGCTGAGGAACAGATGCGGACATATCCTACTACTTAATGTCCTTTATGCCATCTGTTACACCTTCCCTACTTAGATCCATTTCTGTATGGGGTCATCATAAGATAGAAGATTCTATCGGCCCTATAATCTCAGTGGATTATAATCGGAAGAGCAACACTCCCTTATTAGAATATCATAGATAAATGTATATAGACAGTTTGTTGTGATAGCAAGAGTATGAAGAAAAGGATTCTCTGAGCTGAAGAATAAAGTGGAATATAAATTGGTGGAGCTCTTATGGAAGGCAAATTTACAGGCTTATTACTTAAACATATAGTGTAACCACTATGATATGACAATCAAACTTCTAGGACTCCACCCTATCTAAATAATTGTGCAAATGGCACAAGACATTTGTACAAGAATGATGACTACAGCAGTATTTATAATCACAAAATTATGGTGTCAGCTTATTTTCAAAAACAACATGTCACTTTGGGAGGCTGAGACAGGAGAATTGTGAGTTCAAAGCCAGCCTAAGCTAAGCAACTCAGTGAGACCCTGTCTCTACATAAAATACAAAATAGGGCTAGGGATGTGGCTCAGTGGTTTAGTGCCCCTGAGTTCAATCCCTGGTACCAAAAAAGAAAACAAAACAAACAAACAAACAAACCATGTAAACATAATGGTACAACAACAAAAGAAATGCCTTCATCAAAAATAAGAGAGGATGATGATCTTGATTCTACTGGTAACATTGTGGATGGAACAATTATTCAACCAGGCACATTCTTCAAGTGATGTGCTATGTACTACCATCTTCACATTACAGTTGAAAAAAAGATTGAGGTACATGAAGTTTTTTAATTAACCTAAGGTCATGCAAGAAAAGAAACAAAACTTCATGCCTGAAGATCAGATTATCCCAGTTCTTTCACTATTCCTGTTCCAAGGAAATTTTATGCTTCCCAACTACATACCTCTGAAAGGAGGTGTTTTAAGAGTTTGCTTTTATAAGAGAGCAAGTCCACTGGAACAACCTCCAGTTGATGTTTATAAAACGTCCACAGCGTCCCTGGGTGGGCTTGAACCACCAACCTTTCGGTTAACAGCCGAACGCGCTAACCGATTGCGCCACAGAGACGCAATGGCCTGAAGTTTCTCATTCTAATGGAGAATGAGCTCTCACTAAGCATCGGCCGTACCACCTGGCTTCTCCAATTTGGGTAAGTTCCAAAACCTGGAATGGTTTGAGTAATTAGAGCAACGCATAGAGCTGGTAGTTTCGTTTGAAACCCGTACATTGTGCATTGGGTGATGCCAGAAATCAGAGGGCAGCCGAGTGGCCTCCCATCCTTGGCCCTCGCCTACCTCAGAAGCCAGCGCCCCTGGAGACTTCTGGACCGGGGTCTGAGCAAGTTTGGAAGCTTACCAGCCAAGGCGCTCAATTAAGATTTGCATTAATAGATTTGGACGACTAAACGTAGAAACGGACAATAGCCAGGCCGCACATAAAAATAGACCTCTCATCCACAACCTGCAGCCACCCACTCGGAAAACCAGTCCTTTATCTACAATAAACAACCCAGGAGGCCGGCCTGTTACAATTCAGACATTGTAGGAAGTCAATCCGTTATCTCTAGTAATCATTCAGAAAGCTTAACAACGCCAATAACAATTGGCTCAAAATACCCAGAACTTGATCAGTACCTGACCGCTTCTCTAATTTTTGTTATCATAGCAACTTAGGACCAATCCGAGAAAGCCAAATATACACCTCTAACCAGTCACACAGACGACCCGCTTCTAATTAGCTCACTTGCACCTTCCTCATGCTAGCAGCCTCCAACCAGGGCGCACCTAAATCCTACCTTTTTTTCTTTTATAAATCTTTCCCACTTCTCCCTCTGCCTTAGAATCTGTCAAAATGGAAGTGATGGTGGCTGATCCCCTTGCTGTGGCTAACCTTGAATAAATAGCTTTGCTTTTCTCATTTGGTAGGTCTTCCTTTATTTACACAGTTCGTCATCTTGACGCTATTAGTCCTTTGAAAAATTCTGAGAGCGGAAAACGCTGCAGATGAAAGGGTTTTCAAAGGAGGGTTTTTTTTGTTGTTGTTTTTGTTTTTAACAGATTTTATTATGGCCGCTCTTTGTTTCCAGACTTGCAATGTCCCAGGAGGTGGGCAGCGGAACTCCTGCAGTGCATCATCTGCGCTGCTGGAGTTCCACGCATTCGATTGGACGGAGATCTAAGGGGGCCTCTGGGTCAGTGGGCGGGACCCGAGCTAAAAGGGAACTGTGGGGAGGAGGGAAAGAGCAGGCAAGCGTCGTAGTGGACGACCGAGGCCTCCCAGGAAACTTGCAGAGGCACAGGTTGGATGGATTCTGAGAAGTGGGAATTGATTTTTATCATGTAATAGAATGAAGAGAAATGGAATGAGGACATAAAAAAAAAGCCACAAGAAACTGTAGGCATCCAAAAATAAAGCAGGAAAATATTGGGAATGTTTTCACATAAAAAATATTAAAGGCAGCACGACTGCTGCCCGTAGGTTTATGACGCATTTTGGTCGTATTAGTGGGGTTAGTACTCTGCTAGTTTCTTGCCTGACAAAATTTGCAATTTTTTAGTGTCACTTTTTAAATCCCTTAAACCGGCTGCGACTGGTAGTGCGGCCAGAGAGAAGGGTTTACCAAGGTTCTCCACGACAAGTGGAAAGGAAGAAAATTCCCAAGCACTAATCTAAGAGCAGAATTTCTGAGAAGCTTTGGACTGACCCTATGTCTGAACCTGGCGCAGGAACTATACCTAAAGGTAAAGCCCTGACTCTGGAGGATCCTTCCTTTACCGCAGCATCTTCGGCTATTGTGGTCACAATAGTCTTCTAATTGAGATATTTCAAATCACAGTGAGGCCTTTTGAGATGCAATGATGATGAGCTTTTTATGAGTTCAACGGGTTATTTTACAATAGCATTTAATATTATAAAACCTAATAAATGCAGTAAAACCTAAACTTAATTTCATGCTCCCACCTCTGCCTACCCCAATTTTATGCAACCAGTACATTACTGAAGTATAATTCACATGAAGTGCATAAATCTTAAGTGCGTAGCCTGATGGATTTTCACAAATTTTCACCCACACTAACTGATAGAAAAATTTTCAAGAGCTCTGAAAGGTCCATAAAACTCTTTTCAGGCAATCTCCAACTATCTTCAGTTCATTTAAACAAATCATTTTGTTTTCTGACACTAGATTAGTGTTGACTGTATTTGGAATTCACATAAATGAATATAATTTTTTGTCTTTGACTTACTTCATGCAACATATTTTTGAGATACATCCATGATGTTGAGTGTATTACTTTGGTGTTACTGGTTTTATTCCTGTGTGTGAACATACCACTGTTGATGGACAGTTTGATTATTTTCAGTTTTGTCAGTTGTGAACAAAGCTGTATGTTCTTGTACAACTATTTTTGTAGACATGTGCATTCGTTTCTCTTGAGTATATGCTTTGTATTAGAATTGTCAGGTCATAGTGTAGTTATAAATGTAAATTTATAAGAAATTTGCCAAATAATTTCCAGAGTAGTTGTGCTATTTTTTTTTTTTTTTTTTTTTTATTTCTCATCAGCAATTACTTAACTAGGGTCCCTCCATGTTCTTGTCAGAACTTAGGTGTTCTCTGTCTTTTCAATTTTATCCATTCTGGTGGGTTCATATCTTAGTATGTTCAGGTTGTTATAAAAAACTAACAAACTGAGTAATTTATAAACAACAGAAATTTATTTCTCACAGGTCTAGAGGCTGGGAAATTCAAGTTCAAGGTGCTGGCAGATTTATTGTCTGTTGAGAGCACCCTCTCTGGTGTACAGGTGGACTTCTAGCTGTGAACATGGTGGTAGGAGAAACACACCCACTCCAACCTCTTTTATAAGGGCACTGATTCCATCGAGAAGGATACAACTTTCATGATATAGTCACATTCCAAACCCCACCTCCTAAAACCATTACTTTGGGGATTAGGATTTCAACAAATGAATCGGGTTGGAGAGGACACAAATGTTCAGACTATAGCAGTGCATAAATATATCTCATCATAATTTTAATTTGTGTTTTCCTAATGATATTGAGCATCTTTATTCCATGTCTTTTGGTCATTTAAAAATTCTCCTTTGTATAAAAAATTTCTTCAAGTATTTTGCTCATTTTTAAATGGCTTGACTCTTACTATCAGTTTCTGAAAGTTTGCTATATACACATCCTTTCATTCATTTTCAAATAAGCAAATAGGAAATATCTTCTCAGTTTGTGGTTTGCCTTTTTACTTTCTTATGATGATTTTTGATGAGTATAAGTTTTTAATTTTAATGAAGTAGAATTTATGCATTTTTCTATTCATTGTAAAGACCTTTGTGATCTCTAAGATATCTCTCCTACTCCAAGATTATGAATATATATTTTTCTGAATTTTTTCTAGAAGGCTTTCTATTTCAGTTCGAACCTATGATTCTTCTCAGTTTCATCTCATCTCAGCACAATGTTTAAGCCAAACTTGCAACCAACAACCCTGCTTCCTAGAAGCTTTTACAACTTTTGTTGTAGTAATATTCACAACTGTTTACTGTTGTGTTCTTTGACAACTGCAGATTCTGGTGCTTCCATCCCTCACATTTTCTCCCCATTTTGTGCTCCCCCAAATCTTTACAACTAAGAAAACCAGAAATTCCCAGACCTGAGAAGAAAAATCTGGTTTAATCTGTGCTCAAGAGATTAGAGCACTGGAAGAAAGACTTTATCTAAAATCTATGCTCAAACCAATCTGTTCTGGTTTATAAATCTGGTTGTGCCCTTACATGGCTTTGGGCTTTATTCTGTCATTAGCTGTGTCTGGATTTAGTAAATAATCAATAATGTTAAATCAGTAGAACCATCATTTTCATTGTCATTATCCTCTTATTATTTTTGAAAGCTACTGTGTTGATATTTTATACCTTTGTCTTGCTTCCTTCTAGAAATTCCCTGTCAGATGAACTCATGGAGTATGTACGTTGTGTTGTCTAGTTCTTTCTGCGTAATAATTCTGAGTTTTAGTTATGGTATTGAGTATATCACATGTTCATTCCTTTTAGTGCTGAGGAGCATTCTATTGCATGGATATACCACAATTTGTTTACCAGTATCCTGATAATGGATATTTGGGTTATTTGTAATTTTGGTTATGATGAATAAAACTGCTATGAAAATTCTTGTTACAATTTTTGTGTGTATACATCTATATTCTCAGTCCTTTGGGACAAATATCTAGGTGAACAATAGCTAGGAACAAAGGAATATTTGTTTAAATTTTGAGAGACTGTCAAACCAAAGTGGTTATAACATTATACATTTCCACTAAAAATCTCTGGTGGTGGTTCTACATCACCAAGATTTGGTGTTTTCATATTTTATCATTTTAGCTATGTTCCTGAGTATCTCAATGTGATTTTAATTTTATGGCAGCAGCCCTTGCCATACCAGGCCCTCCCTGCCTGGCAGTTTTAGGAGTTCAAACTGACAGAACATTAATGATCGCGGGTGAGAATGCCAGGAGAGGGGGCAGGCTAACTTACAACTAATATTTCCCTGACAACGAATGATATTGAGCACCCTTTTACATGCTTATTGATCACTAGTATATATTCTCTCTGGAGTATCTGTTTAAACTTTGTCTATCCTAAAAAATGTGTAAGAATTCATTATATTTCCTGGAAACAGGTTCTTTTAGAATATTCATAAAATGTGTCTGAATGAATTTAGAATTTTCTTGAAAAACAAAGCTTATTTTTCAGTGGCTTGCCTTTTCTCATATTGGTATCTTTTATGGGAAGACATTTTTAATATTAATTTCACTTATTTCTTTCTGAGTCATATTTAGGAACTATTTCTTAGGTCATAAGGACATTATCATCTAAAACTTTGTAGTTTATATGGTTTGGTCTGTGATCTGACTCAAATTAGCATTTTTGTGTATATTTTGAGATAGAGATTGTGGATATAATGGTTAGCTTTCTATTACTGTAACAAATACCTGAGATACTCCACTTAAAAAGAGAAAAGGTTTATTTTGGCTCACAATTTTGGAGGTTTCACTTCATGCTTGACTGGCCCTATTACTTTTGAGCCTGTGGCAAGATAGCACATCATGACTTAGAGCACTAATGCAGCAAAGCTGTTTACCTCATGGCTATGACTAAAAATCTTTTAAAGTAAAAGTATATAGAGGGAAAGAGAGGAAGAGTTTGGGGACCTTATAATCCCCTTCCAGGGCACACCACCAATGACCTAAAACCTCCCACTAGCGTCTCACCTCTTAATGTTTCCACCACCTCCCAATAGCACCAAGCCAACGACCAGGCCTATAACATAAGGGCCTTTGGGGACATTACAGATCCAAACTATAGGGTTTTCACTATTAGATATTCAATTAGTCTAGCATTATTTGTTGAAAAATTACTCTTTTCACCATTGAATTGCTTTAGTACTGTTTATGAAAATCAACTAACCATATAACATGGGTCTGTTATAGGCATCTCAGTTCATTTCTGTTCATTCACCTACACATGTATCCTTTGGCCATTCTCATACTGTTTCTTTATATACTACTAAACTATTTGTAATTGTAAGGCTTAAAGCCCTTCAGGTTTGACTTTGTCATATAGCTCAATAAATCTGAAGTGGATACAGACCAAAGTATCCACCATACAAATCAAGATATGCTTCTCATTTCATCATAGGACCCATGACTTCACATATTATAACTGATTCCTTAGCTAAAGATCCCCTATTAAACCTTCTGGAGAAAATAAATCCACTACCTTCAGAGCAGAACTAGATATAAAATGTCTGCAACATTCAGCAATGGATTTAGAATTTTCTTGAAAAAGCTCATTTTTCAGTTTCTTTGGCCACAGGAATTTTTGTTTTATTACTTATGAGTATGGAATAAAATATTTGATTTGTAATTTTCAGTTATTTGTTGGAAGAAAAGCTTTAGTAGATACAACTAATATTTAGAGGCCATTTTATGAGGTTTTGTCATTTCTCATCCTCATTTTTGTAAAAATGGCATAAAGTGAGCTTTAAATGCTGATTATATAATCTTTGGAATCTGCATTTAAATTTAAAATGATTATAATTAAAGTATTCATTGTGAACATCCTAGATTCATCTTAAGTTCCATCAAGAGTGCACTTAAAGTGGGCCCAACCTCAGAGTATAAATCTACCTGAATAAAGTGTAGTTCGTGTGCGACATCTTCTCAGCAGGATTTGCTTTCTATAGGGGTGGACAGTGGTCTTGATTTTCCCTCACACCTGAAAGTCCTCAGTACAAAACTTGTCAGAAATCATTTCCTATGTTAAAAGTTTTTACAGTATTCTTTCTTCAGATAAGGCAATTTTAAAAAAGTTACCAGTTGTGTCCTTGGAATTCATAGAAAACTTGAGGAGAGAGGATCCAGCGATTCAAGTTTAAGTGCTACCCAGCTGGGAGAAGGAGAGATTATATACTCACCAGTAACCGGCCAAGGCTGTCTGCTTTGGCTCCGATTAGAGGCTGGAAGTCGGTTAGACAGCGACAGGAGTAGCTGGTTTCAAAGGAGGCCAAATTCACCTTCTTGGTGCCTTGAGATCAGAAATCTCATAGGATTTCTGCCCTGACTTTTTGTCTATTTCAACCTCTCTGTTGCTTCAGGACCGTTTTCGAACCCTAGTGGACAGGGCCCAAGAGGGCAGCAGCCCTTGCCATACCAGGCCCTCCCTGCCTGGGGGTTTTAAGAGTTCAAACCGACACAGAACTTTACTGAGGTTACTGACAGCGGGTGAGAACGCCAGGAGAGGGGGCGGGCAACGGGTGCCCAGAGGAATCTTAAACTCACCACGTGCAACCCACTCTCATTCCCCGTCCTTCACCTGAGCCTCCCAGGCTCCGGGCAAAGTAAATAAACACCGTGTGAAACTTCTCTGCAGGTGACTGGGAAGGGGAGAGTGGTGCCTGACCCAGCAAGAGGACCTGTGCTGAGAGGACCTAACCCTGCCCCTGGCCCTCGAAGACCGCCCCGGAGAGGCTGATTTTGACAGGCAAGGCCAAGGAAAACTCTCAACAGTGGCCCAAACTCCGATCCCCAGATTGAGTTTCAGACCCTAAAGTCTGAGCGCGCCATGGATGGCAAATTCAATCTATCTCCATGCCTTGCTGCTTGTCAAAATTCAGAACCAAGAACAGAAAAATTGTGTGGCTTAAAGTCTGCAATCAATTAAAAAGAAAACACGATTTCCTAAGTAATTGGGTGTGGACTGTAAGAGACGGACTCACGCGAGTTTGGGGCATGAGCATATAGGAAGGATGGAGTTGCCATCAACTAATATGTGAAAGAAGAAGTGCAGCAGGTTGTTGCGAAAACATCCGCTCAGGGCCCTGAGATCTTTCTTGAAAAAGTTTTCTATCTAAGGAATCTGATTTTTGCATATCTTTGGATCCTTTACCATTCCTGATCCTGAGGTGCTCCGCCCCTTCTGCCCCTCCTCGCCTTGCGCACTTCCCCTTTTCTGCGTCTTCCCGGAGCATTTACACGCTGACTTGGATCGGTGACAATCTCTGCCCACGCCGCCACCTTGCCAAGGCACATCTGTAGGTAAGTCTAAGGTGCGGCCTGGGCGAAGTAACTTGATCTGGGGCTTGTGGACCTGGGGGCCTCCCGGGAGCACCCCTGGAGGAGCGGAATTTGGGATTCGCTCGGTGCATGGTATATTGGTTTGCAATTTGGAAAAAGGAAGGATTCTACTGGAACAATTCCCTGGAGGGGAGGGCGGCACCAGGAGGGTAGACAGAGTTTTCCCGAGATCAGAGCAAGATAGTCCCTACTGAAAGGATTTTAAAGAAGCTGCGCAGCCTGAGGTTTTTAGATGGTCTATTGATTTGAATTCTGAGTTCTCACTGCTGCAGCTGGTGCTTGATTTTGGTAAGGGCATGGGATCTCTGTTCCCTACTGTGCCTCAGTTTCTTCGGGCTGTGGTGGAGAAATGGAGATAATATAATGCTAAAATTGAAGCTACTGCGTAATATTTTTAAAATTAGGATACTTCCAGATAATGGAACTGCTAGGTGAAATATAAAGTGAATGTAAAACTCAGGTGCATATTGCTCGCAAGTACAAGTACCAAATTACATGCCCGAAATTTTATGTGATTGTATTTTTTATGCCACATTTAAAGCAACACTAGAAATGATCAGTCTTTTAGACAGAATTTTAACTGCCTAGTATCCCAGCAAACTCGAAGTCAAGACTCTGATCTTTTCTGTTTTGGTGTTTACCCTTTCTTCCAGGTAAGATTGGTCAGAATAAAAAAATATATATAAGCCGGGCGTGGTGGCGCACGCCTGTAATCCCAGCACTCTGGGAGGCTGAGACAAGAGAATCGCGAGTTCAAAGCCAGCCTCAGCAAAGGCGAGGCGCTAAGCAACTCAGTGAGACCCTGTCTCTACATAAAACACAAAATAGGACTGGGGATGTGGCTCAGTGGACTCGAGTGTCCCTGAGTTCAATCCCCGGTACTCTTCCCCCAAATATATATATATATAAATTAGTAAAAAATGTAAGCCTGGCTTTTTTTCACTGTTTCTAATTTTTTTGGATATTTCCTTGTCTAGTCTTGTGGATATTCTTGAGACTTTAGGAACTTCTGAAATATGGTGCACAAGAGTCCCACCCAAAATCCATCTTCCACTTTGGAGGTGTTGGTGGTAGTAAATCTGCAGCAGTGATAAAGTCTACAGCATCTGAAAAACTAAGACTGGAACCAGAGCATGGGAAGCAAATGTTCTACCACTGATCTACATCCTTACTCTCCTAGAGGGGGAGGGACTGTTTTCTTATTTTATTTTACTTTTTTCATGATAAAGTGGAAGTATGTTACAGTATTTTATTCACTTTACATTATTTATTTCTCAGTATAACTGTGAAAAAGGGATTCTTACTATTCCTACTGAAACTGAAGCTAAGAGTAGTTAACAGTTTGTTCAAGGCTACCAAAATGAGAGAGGTTAGGAATCACACCTAACCTCTTTACCAGCCTTCAGAGTTTAGACCTTTAAGTGTTAAAGGTCTGTCCAGCCCTGGAGGCATTGAAAATCTAATTTAAAAACAAAAAATGAGAAAACACGAAACAGTAAACAATTACATCCTGCTGTATAAAACAGTTATGTGGTCATAAATAGTCATTCTAGTTCATAATCTATTTTTTTTAAAATTATACATATTGGGGAAATAGAGCACATCTAAAAACACTTTTAAGTAAAGTATAGTACAGCTGGGTGTGGTGGCACATACCTGTAATTCTAGCAACTAGGAAGTCTGAGGTAGGAGGATCACAAGTTCAAAGCCAGCCTCAGCAACTTAGTAAGGCCATAAGCTACTTAGCACGACCCTGTCTCAAAATAAAAAATAAAGAAAGGGCTGGGGATGTAGTTCAGGGTGAAGCACCCCTGGGTTCAATCCCTGATACCAGAAAAGAAAAGAAAGAAAAGGAAAGGAAAATGACTTCGAGATATGTAACTGAAATACGAAACTGAACAGCTGAAGATATGCAGAGGTCAGTAATTAATTTTAAATGCTATTTAGTGAATTTACTCACCTATATCCATTGTTTTTTTATTTATTCTTTTTAGATATACATGACATAGGGTGTATTTTGACATATATACATGGAGTATAACTTATTTTAATTAAGATTCCATTCTTATGACTATACATGATATGGAATGTTTTAGTCAGTTTTTTTTTGCTGCTGTGGTTAAAAGGACCCAACCAGAACAACTATAAAGAAGGAAAAGTTTATTTAGGGGCTTGTGGTGTCCATAGAAGGCCAGTTCCAGTCCTCAGGGCTCCAGGTGAGGTGGAACATCATGGTGGGAGAGTGTGACAGAAGGAAGCGGCTTACATCATGATCAGAAAGCAGAGGAGACTCCACTTGCCTGATACAAACATATACCCCAAAGCCACGCCCCCAATTCCCACCTCCTCCACCCACACTCTACCAATTCAGTTACTACTCAGTTAATCCCTATGGGGGATTAATTCACTGAATGGATTAAGACTCTCACAACCTAATCATTTCTCCTCTGAACCTTCTTGCATTCTCACACATGAGCTTTTGGTGGACAACCACATCTAAACCATAATGTGGAGTTTCTGTTTTCTTATTTTAATTTTTATTCTTATGAGCAATTTCTTTTGACAAGGACATTAGTGGAGGGAAACTTCCTTATTACATCATTAACTTCTCTATAGCTTTTCTCTTTTAGAGAAATTTAACAATAATGAATGTCATAATAAATTGTGATAAAATAATGTCACATCTTATATCATTCACCTTGACCATCTACAAAATAAATGGGCCAAACTTTGGCAGGAGTCATAAGTTTAGTATGCATGGTGGCTTCTGTATCAGAAATATCGAGTCCTTTACTTTGTGAGAGAAAGTACTTTTTTGTTTTGTTTTTCCTTTTGGCTGCCGGAGGGCTTATGCATTGTGAATTCATTGGCACAGTCCCAAGAAACTTTGCCTGGCAAGCAAACTACTGATTTTTTTTTTTGTAAATGGGGCTAAAATGGTCTTTTATTTAATAGGAATCTGTGAGAGAGCTGTGGAAGATGGGGGGCGGGTGCTGTAAACAAATTGAAAAACAAAAAATAGAAATTATTCTAATTCAAAAACTGTGGGACTGCGGGGAGGTGGGGTGCAGGGTGTGTTGTAGTTCAGTGGTGGAGTATCGCTTGACCTCGCTATTGTATATTAGGATAGAAACAGGTATGTTCACTGCCATCATGACTCAATTCCAAAGTCTTATCAAATGAAGTCCAGGGGTGAGAGGCAGCCCACATGATCTAAAATCTCTATAGCCAAATACAAAGCAAAGTTGGTTGAAAACTGCAAAGAAGCAAAGATAAACAATGGAGAGAGGGAGAGAGAGATGGAGAGATCCAGTGAGAGCCAGTGTAGGAGGAGAATTCAGCATAGTTTGGAGGTACTTGATTCTTTTCATATCCCTCCCATCATCTACTTTTAATTTTTTTTTCATTAGTTTAAATCATTGTAGGGTGCAGCGTCACACAGATGGATTCTGCGCCCAGTGGCCTTCAGCAGTAAAGTTGCTTCGGAATTTGGCCCAAACCATGCCACTTTTCCCATGGACATGAGATACCTTTCACCAGATTATTGTGGTTTTGTTTGTTTTTCTGCTTTTCACCCTGACCACCACCTCTTCCTCTTTCTCCTCTTCCTCCTTCTCCTCCTCCTGTTCTTTTTTTGGGGAGAGGGCAGGGCGGTGGTTGTTTTGTTTAAGAAGAGCTGTGTGCTCCCTTTGGTTCAGAGACCCTGCTCATAGCCAGCAAA
Organism: Geosciurus inauris; assembly: GCA_004024805.1. NCBI lineage: Eukaryota > Metazoa > Chordata > Mammalia > Rodentia > Sciuridae > Geosciurus > Geosciurus inauris. The sequence continues at coordinate 20,584 of PVHX01009187.1, forward strand.
AATGTCCTTGCACCACAGTCTTCCACGTTTGCCTCCACAGGCTCCCAAAAAGGCAGAAGCAGAAATGCAAGACCTTGGTATCTTCAAAATGTCTCATGTTCTCAGACTGAAAAGACTGGCCACCAGGCACAGGCTGACATAATGTGTCTTACAGCTGGCAGAGACAGGCCTAGGAGAAAAATCCAAACTACTGAATTTTGTTGAGCCTTCTGCTAGCCTAGCAGAGATCTGCTAAAACTGCAGTTAGAGCTGTTGGGATTGAAAATTTTGTTTTGCCAACCAGCAGGACATCATTTATATAATAATCTTCAGACATCAGAGGCTATAAGCATTCATGCTAACTTATGGCCCATCCATTGGTGACAAATGTTAAAGGAATTTGCCCATTACCATTTATATACTTGCAACTGTCCCCTGAAGAATCTCCTCTGGCAATTTAAGAGCATTCATAGTATAAGGGTGTAACTCATCCATTTCAATTATACATTTTTCTATACATTGAATGGGCTCAGAATCCTCACTCAATATTTTTTTTTCATTACTGCAAATTTTACCCAAACTCTCTTAGTGGAATTCATACTCCCTCGTAGAGAAACACAGACCAAGGAGTTTAATGTATGAACTTGACAAGTTACAACAGTAGCTGCCAGGTGAACATGTTATCCCCTTGACTGAAAGTGCTGGGAGGTGTGACCAACTCTGAAGATCAGTTGTAGCAGTGGGGAGGTTTGGTTTTTTTTTCCCTAAAGTACTTGAGTCAGGATGAGGATTGGATGCACAACGGAGCAAACCCATCACAGCATAGCTCTGCAACTACTTCTAGTTTTAAGAGACCACCCACTTGGTTTTAACTTTTAGCAACAACTTAAGTACCATTTGAATTCCCGATTTCAATCCTCCCTTGTTGATGCTCAGCTTCCAAGCAGTCATTTATATGGGGGGGAGGGGCAGGAATCCAAAAAGAACATATGGTACTGTTAGGCTAGCTGGCACAAATATCCATGAGACACATATTTCTGAGTCAAGCAAAGGTTTGTTGAGAGAGAATATCTGCCGGACTGCCCTTCTGCAAGGTGCAACAACCTCATGGAAAAAACTTCTTAATTATATAGTCATGTACAACAGAGTAGTTAAAAAAATAACCCATCTGGTCCTGTGATTGTTACTTGGTGTCTTTGTTGTGGTTTTGGTAGTTAGGGCCTAACTGGAAGGTCATGCCTGGGTGGGAAGGTGCTAATTTTCAATATGGAGTTATTTTGGCCTAAGGACCTAACAGGTACCACTCTGGGGAGGCTTTTATCTTGCATTGTGACCCTTTGGGATAGGAACTTGTCAAGTGGTCAAGTAATTCCTGAGCAGCAGTATAGTGGCAGGTGGTCTTGTCACACTTCCACAGAATCCTCTTGCAAGGAGACAATGAGCTCAAATGAATTGAAGTTGTTTATAATTACACACACATATACACACACACACACACACAAAACATGGCATAAGCAAAATTAGTGCTCTTGTCAGATTCCACACCCATAATCCTATAGCATGACACCAAAGTGGACAAGACAAAACAAGTAGTGGGTTGCCCTGTAATAAAGGAGCCAGTTTTATACTGCAGCGAAGCAGTTATAGTCTGTAGTTATACCCTGCAGGGATGAGGGCAAGATGGAAATTTCCATGGCTCTTCAGAACCAGGGAGGCTCCCACAAAAGATCAGTAAGAAACAGCCTGTGGTAACTGCTTACAAAACTGTCCTATCTTTCCATGGTTCAGGAGGCCATTTGGCTAAGGTTTGGGTCAGACTATGGTTGAGTCTTGTCTATGTAGTTTATATGGAGAAATATAAGGTAACCAGAGCAATGACCTTATATGGTGGACTTTGAAAGAGATTGATTGGACATCATACCTTTGGTTTGCACTTTCTTTACTAACTTTCTTGAAAATGCTGCTCAATTGTTGCCTTGCCTCGTATATCACTGTGCATCTAATTGTTGCTGTTGTAACTTATTTCAGAGTTGCCTAGAGAACCTGAGGATGTTTTCTATAATTTTTAATAATTTTACTATGATATTGTCTTGAGATTGATCTTCTTGGGTTAATCTGGGGGGGAGGCATACCAGGGACTGAACCCAGGGGTGCTTAACCATTGAACTACATCTACAGCCCGTTTTTTGGTTTTGTTTTTTTTTTAATTTTTTTTTTTAGTTGTAGATGGACAGATATCTTTATTTTATTCATTTTTACATGGTGCTGAGGATCGAACCCAGTGCCTCACGCATGCGAGGCAGGCGCTCTACCACTGAGCCACAATCCCAGCCCTGTTTTGTTTTTTGAGACAGGGTCTTGCTAAGTTACTCAGGGCTTCGCTAAATTGCTGGGGCTGGCCTGAAACTTGTGATCCTCCTGCCTCAGCCTCCCCAATTGCTGGGATTACAGGTGTGCCCTACCAGGCCCAGCTTATTCTTTCCTGATACCTGATGGACTCTTTCAGTATGCCTCATCACATAAGTAAAATCTATCATTTTTTCTTTTTTATAAATTGTCTCTCAGATTGTTCTCCCTAAAATCTAGTTACTATTCAGAGAAAAGTTTAAAAACTAAAAATTATGTAACATATGATAATTTTTATTCAACAGAGATGTCCAAACAAGTTAAAAAAAAAAACAGAAAAGAGCTCTGATGCCAGGTGAGGTGGTACACACCTGTAATCCTGACTATTCTGAGCAAGAGGATCACAAACTTGAGGCCAGCCTTGGTTAATTAGTGAGATTCTGTCTCAAAATAAAAAAATAAAAAGGACTATGGATGTAGCTCAATGGTAGAGCACCCCTGGATTTAATCCCCTGTTGGGGGTGGGGGAGAGGAGAAAACAAACAAAACTGATGGTTTCAACACAGTATTTCCAGTTAAGAACTATTAAAAACAAATCACCATTGATTTATAAACAAAATGTAGAAAGTCATAATGTCAGAAGAAGGAAACCTTTAAATGCATTTATGAATACATTTATCTTTAAAAAAGAGAAATAAAGAAATGTTGTTGGTTTGAAAATATTTCCAAAAAAATCTTTGTTTAAGCTATTCTTGGACAAGAAAAAATTTTAGAAGATTAATCACCCCTGGAGCAGAAACCCATATATTACTTTCAAATAATAATCTTTCCCAGGAACACCCTAATAGCCAAGAGATAGAAAATAAAAACGGATAAATAGTTCCCAGAGTCTGGAGTTTGTTTTCTATTATTAAAAATATAATTTTTAAAACAACACCTGGTATGTCTGCTTGGCCTTTCTCCCTTTTCCGGTTTTGCTCCACAGTGAGAGTTGGCCTAGCAGGCAAATTAGGGACCCGATGACTCTTTGGATTTCCAGGGATCCGTGAGCAGAAAGCAATAATGGTTTTACTCACCAATGTTCAAAACTTCAGCAACCCACCAGAAACACTTTTAAAGACACTGAGTGTGGTTATTTAGTCCAATAATAACTGCAGGGTCCTGGATTAAATGGATTCCTGAGTCTTTTAAGATGAAAACATGCCCGGGGGGCTGGAGCTGGGGCTTGGTGGTAGAGCACTTGCCTAGCACGTGTGAGGCACTGGGTTCGATCCTTAGCACCACATAAAAATAAATAAATAAAATAAAGTCCCCCCCCCACCCCCCAAAAAAGACATTGCCCGGTGACTGTAGTGAGTATTGCCTTAAGTTCACAGCTTCCTGAGCAAAGCCCATTAATACAGTTGTAGCTGGCACAAACTAATTCTTACAGCGTAGAGATTAAAACCTCCAGCCTCAAGACATGTAAGAAGAAGTGCATTGGCCGGGAATCGAACCCAGGTCTCCCGGGTGGGAGGCGAGAATTCTACCACTGAACCACCAATGCCTTCTCTCACTTTGCTAGAGGTAAAACAATTGAAAGGGAATATCCAGAAAGACTTTAATTCCAAAAAAGTGGTTTGGTTTTGTTTTGTAGTGTTGGCTATACTAGACAAAACTAGAAATATCAAAATATCTGATCATTTCACCAAACACCTAACTCAGAAAAAGGCTTACTCCATCCACATAACAGATCCCTATAGAAAAACAAACAAATCATCTATGTGCTTTGTTTCTGATTCCAAATTTTCAATTTTCACCCTTAAACTATTGCCTTACTGGTCTTAGGTCACCAAACTTGCAGTTTAGCTAAAATTCTAATTCAGGAAATAAATAAGGAGAAGCAGAATTAAAATTAGAAGAAAGGAAATAAAAGGACAGAATAGGAATAGAGATAATGAAACAACGAATTTTGGTTCAATCAGTCCTCTGTAGTTGTTATGGTAGTTTATTGAGTTAATGACCAGCCTTATAATCATTGTGATACTATTATGTGATTTTAATACATATAAAGCATTTGAAGAGATATGTGATATAAAAAGATGAACAATGGTTGCAATCAATGTTTGGGAGAATTCAATTTCCTAAGTTTATATGTTTTGGATTTATTATCTATATAAGGAATAGACTATTTCAAGAAATACTGATGGTTAAGGTATTAATATGTTAGTCTTATTATTATTGAACCCAGGACCTTGTGTATGCTCGGCAAGCACTCTACCAACTGAGTTATATCCCCAGCCCTGTACTTATCTTTTAATTAAGTTGTAATGGCTGAGACATTTCTTCCCCAATTTTCCTTGGGAGAAATTAAACCAAAGAGAAGAACCTGGAGAACAGCCCCATAAGTTGGGCTTAGACGTCATTATTAAATCTTGTCTTTTTGAAAGATAGGATCTATAAGATGTAATCATGTTTCTCTTGTTGAGAAACCAAGCTAGGTCCAACTGAGTCACCAACTTGAATTCAACAAGGAAATCACCCTTCACACTGACTTCACAGAGCTTTGACTATATATGCCCTTTGTGTATAGATAAGATACACACACCTAACAACACCAGCTCTAGTCACACAACTTTAAATACCATGTGCATCAACCAGACCTACACTTATTCCCTAAACTACAGACCTGCACTTCCTACTCTTAACTCCTAAATTTACAAGATGCCTCGGATGCATCTCAGAGTCACAAATGCTAGAACGCAACACACCAGTGAGTTCCCTGTTGGCATATCACACCACCCTCTCTACCTCAACACTCTGTAATCAGATTCAAGCACAGCATCTCCCAAAGAATAGTGCATTGTCTTCAGTGTCTCACTAAAATCTGTTCCTACTCCTGCCTGGTACATTTACCCTCACCACTAGTCATCCTGTTGTCCAAATCAGATCTAGCTATCTTCTTTGGATGAATGCTTTCAACTTCTCTATACAAGTCCATAATAGTGTTTAAATTAATAGTGTTTAAATTTATTGTGCTTTCTACAGACTCATTGCCTCTTCATTACTACATTCTTCTATACATCACTTTTTATGTCAACTAATACAAACAGATTTTTTAAAAACCTTGTCTTCCCTATAGCCAGTGTTGTCTACTCTAACCTATTTGGCACATTTTATTCTGAGTGACCCTTCCACGGTGTGAATCTAAATAGACCTATAGCCCCAAACCACATCTACCAATATGGTAGTCGAGTGTGTTAGTTAGCTTTCCACTACTATAACAAATACTTAAGATAAATAAACTTATAAAAAGAAATGGTTTATTTTGGCTCATAGTTGGGAAGTTTTAGTCCATGGCTAAAAGGGCCTGTTGCTTTGGGGCCTATGGTCAGAGCACTCATCATGGCCCAGATGCATAGGGAGCACAACCTCTCCCTTCATGTCTGGAAAGCAAACGGAAGAGAAACTGGTTGAGATCCCCCATGCCCTTCAGGTGTATACCACAAATGACCTGAAGTTCTCCCCGCTAGGCCCTACTTCTTAAAGTTCCACCATTTCCCAATAGTGCTACAAGCTAGGGCACAAGCCCCAAACATATGGTCCTTGAGGGACACTTAAGATCCAAATATAGCAGTAAGCAATAGCAATTCTCTCACCCTTGATCATTGGTGTCCTGGAAATCATGAGGAATGTCAGGAAAAGAATAGCAATGGATCAATTCCCAGAACCATGAGGTTCTGGACTTGTAGTAGCTTTGAAACACAGAACACACTGGAGAATCTCAGGTATCTGGCAGTGCTTGGAAATTAGGAAGTAAGGCTAAAAACAAATTACTGCACTGGCATATCGGGCCATCTGACTTTTCAATTTTCCCCTCCCAGCCAGTTCCCAAGAAACTGGGATGAGGCCACTGAAAGGCCCCTCTAGGAAGTTTCCTAGAGTAAGAATTCCAAGACTTGGTCTTATGATTTGTGTGTGTGTGTGTGTGTGTGTGTGTGTGTGTGTGCGCGCGCGTGCGCGCGCACGTGCTCCACCACTGAGCTACATCCCAGCCCTTCAGGGTCTTGCTCATTTGCCTAGGCTGGCCTGAACTTTTGATCCTTAGTAGTCAATTTTCAGATATGTTCTAGGAGTGCAGATGCTTCCACACAGGGACATTTTGGATCCTTTAGCTGAAAATTCATAGCCTTTAGAAGAAGTTGATTTCCACTTGCTCCAAGACTAGTTTCCAGAAATAGTATACTGGTTAGTGTAACCAGTTTATATGCAGTCGTTGAGTCCAAGTATGAACAGGTGATTTTATTTCTGTGAAGAAGCCTGGTAGATAAAATCTACCGGTGGTGGGAAAAATAACACCATGAGTGTTGGATGTGTTAGAAACTATGCAGGAAACCTTTGTCTAAGAATACTGGTGCTTCAATATTCAACATCTTATCTCTTCCTGGAGTGACCCAAGCTTGACTGTAGGCTAATACATGTGGCTGGGCTTTTCTTTTCCTTTTTTATCCACCATTTAACTTCATTTACTACCTTTACTCAGGTTTTCATGGCAAAGGGAAGACTGGCCTACGCAAAGATTCAATACCCAGGGGAATGCTGCAGTCACCTGAAGAAAGAGAAAGATAATAAAATAGGCAGTATTTTGGGAACACAAATTATTATTCAAGAGTGTATCCACATATTGGTTTGGCAGTCTTGGGACTGGGATGGATCTATGATAAGGAAAGGATTAATGCTTGGTATGAGGTGCAACAAAAATGCCACTTTTCAGGCAGAAAGTAAATTCTACATGTGTTTTTATGGCATGAAGTATTTGGAGGTAATACCTTTCATTCTCATATCTGTAACTCTTGACATGACACCACCCACTAGTAAGTGTAGTGTCCTAGGATATGAAGAATTTCAATGTGTTTCTCTCCTTAGAAGTTAGTTTGGGGAAAAGGTCACAAGATTTCTGTTCCTGTGATGTCTGTATTCTGATTTTCCATTGTCAGGATGTATATGAATACGTCCCAGGAGGAGATTTGAGGAACATAGGGAAAGTCTTACACTGTGTTTTAGATGACCATTCCATAAACTTTTTTTGTCCTCCTATATATTTTACTGGACTAAAAAGATGAGGAATTCAGGCATTAACTTTAGGGTCCTAGTATCTAAGAAGTCAATTATTCATTTCAAGTGTTAATTACTTACCACTAAGTGATTATCAGACAACTCTGGTAACTTTACAAGTAAGAAAGTAGTATCCAGAACTTCTGATTTAGGAGGGCACAGATAATGCATAATAGAAACTGTTCAGAATGGAAAGGAACCTAAGTGTGGGGGAAGCTAGGAGGTGCTAAAGTTAATCAAAAAGCTTTAACTGCTGACTACTCAGTTAACAGCTGAACTCTAACTGATTGACCATATGGCCATTCTTCACAAATTCTGACCTCAGATAGGCAGTGTAGGAATCATCCTAAATTATAACATGACAGTAATACAAAAGATTTAAAGATGAGGAATCATAAAAAGATTTATTAGTTTATTACACCTTTCTAGTTGGAGGGTAAAAATGGGAAAAAAAAATCAAAGCTCTTTGTCTAATAAAATGGCTCATAGAGATTAATTTATATGTTGTTATCCTGATAATTAGCATCTGGAAAGAGATAGTTCTATTTCACAATAGAGACATGCTAAAGTAATACTTTATGCTAACACTTATTAATGTAGCCACCCTTTTATTAATGTTTTAAACCAAACTCCTTTTCTCTCCTTTTGTTTCCAACCTTTCTGTTACTTTGTGGTATGACTAATATTAGTCATAATTCCTGAATATGCAAATAGTAACTTTTAAATCCACACTAGGAATATTTATTTTTTTGCTGAATAATTTGGTATACATTTAATGTAATTGCTGTTATGTATTAATTTTAAATCTACCAACTTTTTTTTCTATTTGTTCTCCCTGTTTTATGTTTTTATTTCTTTTCTTGTCTATTTTGGATTGGTTATCTTTTAGTTATTACAACATTGTATTTTGTACGGTTTTATATGCTTTGCTTCAATTTTTTTCTTTAATTTTTTTTTTCCTTTTTTGGCACCAGGGATCGAACACAGGAGTACTTAACCACTGAGCTCTATCCTCAGCCCCAAGTCCGTCTACTTTGTTTCTATTTTCTTAGTGGTTACTGTATTATTCAACTTTCTATTACTGAAGCAAAAACCTGTGATAATCAATTTATAAAGAGGTAAGGTTTATTTTGGCTCATGGTTTTGTAGGTTTCAATCTGTTATGCTTTGGACCTAGAATGTCCCCCAAAAGCTGTGTTGAAAGCATGCTTCCCCAATGCTGCAAGGTTCAGAGGTGGGGCTTTTAGGTGTTGGAGGAAAGATGTCACTGGGGGAGTGCCCTGGAATGTTTTTTCTTCTCCCTGGCCCCTCCCTCTCTCTCTCTCTCTCTCTTACTCTGCTTCTCAGTGGCTTTCCTCCTCCTGCCCATCTGTCATGGTATTTCTGCCTTGGAGCAGCAGACCCTGAACTACATCCTCTGAAACCAGACCCAAAATAAGTCTTTCTAATTTGTTCTTGTCATGTATTTTTGTCACAGTGATAAAAAGCTGACTAACATTATCAATGGTTGGTTAGTCCTGTTCCTTTTGGGCCTGTGGTGAGGCAGCACATCATGTGAGGAGCATGTGGAAGAGCAGAAGTGCTCACCTCATGACCAGGAAGTCAAAAAGAAAGGTAGAGAATGGGACTGGGATCCCAGTATCCCCTAAAAGGTATACCAAAAGGATCATAAGATATCCCACTAGGCCCCACCTCTTAAATGTTCTCCCAATAGTGCCAGGCTGGAGACTAACCCTTTAACACATAAACTTTTGGGGGACATTTAAGATCCAAAATATAGTAGAACGGTTACTTTAAAATTTATATTCTTAATTCTTAATTTATTAAGCATAGTGATAATTAATCTCTTTATCCTCATCCTGTATAAAATAAAGACTTTGTATATTCCAGTTAGTCTCACTCTCTATATATGCTATTATAATTTATTATAAGCCAAAGTATTTTAGACCCAAGAAGACTATTCAAATATTTTTATATAGTTAATACTAATTTAGATTTATCCACATATTTACTACTATCTTGCTATTTCTTTCTTTCTGTGTCTCTGTCATTCCTATTATATGGAATCATTTTCCTTCTGCCTGAGAAGTATCATAAAATTCTTTTTGTGTTGGCCTCCTGTTGACAGACTTTCAGCTCTTTTTCTTAGAAAGTATCTTTTATTTTGCTTTTGTTATTATAAATGGTTTTTACTAAATGTAGAATTCTAGGAGGCAATTATTTTCTTTTAGTATATTGAAGATATTTGCATTTGATTTTTGTCTTTCAGAAGTGAACCATTCAGCTAAATACGATGATTTAAATGTGCTCTGGGAGCTTTCCTTTTTTTTTTTTTTTTTTTTTTAAATTATTTTTACCTTTGATTTTGTTTAGTTTTTGTAGTTTTACTATGGTGGTTCTAGATATGCATTTCCCTTTGCTTACCCTTTTTGGCCTTCTAAAATCTGTTGACTTGTATCTTCACATTGTCTGGAAAATTCAAATATGATCTCTTCAAATATTGCCTTTACTCTGTTTTCTCTCTCTTCCACTTCTGAGCCTATAACTGAAAATAAGATGGACCATCTCACCGTAATATATTTTAATCATTTGTGTGTTTAGTAATATTTTCCCCCTTGTTTTACATTCTGAATTATTTTTCTTCCTCTTCAACTACCATTTTATTAATTCTTCAGCTGACTGCTCATCTATCTGTTAAACTCTAACAGAGTTCTTAATTTTGATTATTTCATTTCATTTCAGTTTCTGTTTGACTCTAAATCTGTTCTGTGACTTTTTATAGTTCCTAGTTTGTGTGTGAAATGTTAACAGAATCCTTCCTCTGTCTGCATGATAATTTGATCTTTTGTTAGATTTATTTATTCTACTTAGGTATACATGATAGCAGAATGCATTTTGATTTGTTGTACACAAATGGAGCACAACTTTTCATTTCTCTAGTTGTACATGATGTAGAATCACACCATATATGCAGTTATACATGAAGCTAGGACAATGATGTCCATCTAATTCCACCATCTTTCCTGCCCCCATGTCCCTTTCCCTCCCCCTCCTTCCCCTTTGACCAAAGTTTCTCCATTCTTCTCATGCCCCCTCCCCCATAATGGATAAGCATCCATTTATCAGAGAGAACATTCAGCCTTTGGTTTTTGGGATTGGCTTACTTCACTTAGCATGATATTCTCCAACTCCATCCATTGACCTGCAAATGCCATCTTTTATTCTTTTTTAATGCTGAGTAATATTCCATTGTGTATATATAAGACAGTTTCTTTATCCATTCATCTATTGAAGGGCATCTAGGTTGGTTCCACAGTTTAGCTATTGTTAATGAGCTGCTATAAACATTGAAGTGGCTGTGTCACTGCAGTATGCTATTTTTAAGTCCTTTGGGTATAGACCGAGGAATGGATAGCTAGGTCAAATGGTGGTTCCATTCCAAGTTTTCTAAGGAATTTCCATACTGCTTTCCAGATTGGTTGCACTAGTTTGCAGTCTCATCAGCAATATATGAGTGTGCTTTTTCCTTCACATCCTTGCTAACACTTATTGTTGTTTGCATTCTTGATAATTGCCATTCTGACTGGCATGAGATGAAATCTTTGATTTGCATTTCTCTAATGGCTAGAGATGTTGAACATTTTTTCATATATTTGTTGATCAGTTGTATATCGTCTTCTGAGAAGTGTCTGTTCAGCTCCTTAGCCTATTTATTGATTAGGTTGTTTGTTTGTTTGTTTGGTACTGGAGATTGAACTCAGGCGCACTCGACCACTGAGCCACATCCCCAGCCCTATTTTGTGTTTATGTAGAGACAGGGTCTCACTGAGTTGCTTAGCGCCTCGCCATTGCTGAGGCTGGCTTTGAACTCGCGATTCTCCTGTCTCAGCCTCCCTAAGTGCTGGGATTACAGGCTTGAGCCACCGTGCCCAGCTAGGTTGTTTGGTTTTTTTGGTGTACAGTTTTTTGAGTTCTTTATATATCCTGGAGATCAGTGCTCTATGTGATTTGTGTTTGGCAAAAATTTACTCCAAGAATGTAGGCTCTCTGAACACCTCATTGATTGATTTTTTTTTTTTTTTTTTTTTTTTTTTTTTTGCTGAGAAGAAGCTTTTTAGTTTGAATTCATCCCATTTATTGATTCTTGATTTTATTTCTTGTGCTTTAGGAGTCTTGTTAAGGAAATTGGAACCTAATCTAATATGATGAAGTGTTGGGCCTACTTTTTCTTCTATTAGGCCCAGGGTCTCTGGCCTAATTCCTAGCTCCTTGATCCACTTTGAGTTGAGTTTTGTGCATGGTGAGAGAGGGGTTTAGTTTCATTTTGCTGCATATGGATTTCCCGTTTTCCCAGCATTATTTTCGAAAGAAAGGGCTATCTTTTCTCCAATGTGATAATTTGATCTTTAAATAACTTTCTAGCTTTGACTTTCTGGAACCTTATAAAGATGAAATGTCAACCATATTATTAAGCCACATTATGTATGATTTTAAAAGACTCCTAATTGATAGACTACATCTAGACTGGGGAAAGTAATAAGGGTCTGGTGAGAAGCCATGCTTTGAGCTTCTCTGAGTATAGTGATTCTTGTAACTTATATACAACTTGCATGGGCATTGGAAGCTACACTAAGTTCTTTCTTACAAGAGATAACGACTCCTGTAGGACATAGAGTTTATAAGCCAGAGTAGTTCCACCTGTAGACCACCTATCCCCATATGGAGAGTAAGGAGCAAAGAACCAAGAAAAGATCTTCTACACACTGTGTGGAATGCTCCACTATCTGTGATAAATACTACTCTTGCAGAAAACTAATGCCCAATGCTGCCCTGCTAGCAAACTATATTTCTTATGTCTTTTTGATTAGATTGATACCAAGTGTGGCCTTTGATAGTTTTCTTATCCTGTTTAGCTGAAGCTAAGAACAGCCCCTAGTAGGCAAAATTCTTCCAAATTTTCATTTGTTTCATGAAAAATGTAGGCATCATTGTTTTATAGTCTTTCTGATAACTTCGAAGTCTCTAACAGTGTGGAGGTCAATTTCTATTGCCTGATGTGTCTACTAGTTTTCACATATGGTTTCATTTATTTGTATTTATTATTATCTTCAAATATGTACTGCACATTGAACTTCAAAAACACATTTTTGGAAGAATTTGAGATCTATAATGAAAGCTTTCCTGCTAAGTACCTGGGGGCACTCCCAGCCCAGAACCACCTTTAAACAAGTAAAAGGTAAAGGTAGCAATCCTCTGCTTGTTTATAGCTCTGGACTCCAGTTTTTTGTTACTTCAGGACTGATAATTCTTTGTTGGATAGTCATTACCTAAATGCTTTTAAAAAAAGATTTCCTGTATTTGACTCAACTTGTGTTCCTAAAAGGAAGGTTGATTTAAAAATCCTAGCTACTATTACCAGAAATATATCACAAACTTTTAAAAATACACTAAATAACTCAAAAAGTAAGGTCATATTTAACTGCTATGCTTTTACCTTCTAAGTTTCTGAGGCCACCAGAATGAATAACAAATCATAGTCCCACCACTGTGAAAACTTTAGATCATGACAAATACAGCTTTTATTATTGTAATACTATCTTTTATCCTATTTAGACTCTGAATAACATAGTAGTACACATCAATTTACCTGACCTGTCAGAAAATATCATATGAAACAACTTTGAGTTCCGTGCCATGCTTAGATGAATGCAAAATAGTTTGCTTTACATACACATGCCAAACAAGGGGGGATGACAGAGTCACATTGTCTGTGACTTTTCAGTCTGCTATGCTTGTTCACCCTTTCAGGGTTCTATAAAGCCTTTTGAGGGGGGGCACTGAGGATTGAACTCAGGGGTACTCGACCACTGAGCCACATCTCCAGTCCTATTTTGTGTTTTATGTAGAGACAGGATCTCACTGAGTTGCTCAGCGCCTCTGAGCTCACGATTCTCCTATCTCAGCCTCCCAAAGTGCTAGGATTACAGGTGTGAGCCACTGCACCCGGCTAAAGCCTTCTTTTGTTTAGCTTTTATTTGGGGGAAAGTCTTTAGGAAAAGGAAAATATTAATCACGTTGAAGTCTGATATTGAATGCCTACCTGGCACTGAATTTTCCCATCCTCCTCCACTCACTATCACCTCACAGCAAAGTCTCTTCCTCTTTTGTTAAATACAATAAATTTTCATAGGTAGAAGCTTCACTTATTTATTTTTTATTTATCACTTATATAAATGTAGTTTATTTAATCTATGTGTTTTCTATCATTTGAGCATTTTTTACCCCCTCTGGGTTCTGGAAATTGAACCCAGGGCCTTGAACATACTAGGCAAACACTATCCTGCTGAACTGTTGGGCATCTTGGGTTAATTTTTCCTGTTTAAATAATGTAAATATTTTTTCACTTAACATATTTTCATTAGTGTTGAAGTTTTTGAAGGTAAAGTTATTAAGTAAATATTTAACGCCCCAGAAGCTGCTAACCAAGACTAATAAGTACCGTACTTCTAATTTTTGATGTAAGGTGTCCTCTGGATACACAAGAACTGAGAGAAAATCTTAATCAGTTAAGTGTTCATTTATTTAAGTATTCGTTGTCAAGAATTTATTGATTATTTGAGTGTCCTTGATACAAATGAAGACACGAATGAAGCAGGAGCAGCAATACCTCTCCTAAAAATGCTTACACTCCAGTTGGGGAAGTGAGATATATCATGTGTAAAACACATAGATTGTAAAATTGAGAATATATGGTAGGGTAGTCAAAGCTCTACCCAGACAGGAGCTAATATAGAAAAGGAGCAATTGGAGGAGGCTGGAAAAAAATCAAGACATCTTCTTGAATAAAATTTTGAAGAAATTTATTTTGAATAAAATGAGTTGACCAAGAAAATAGAGAAGCATATGAGTAAACAGAGAAGCATTACCCAATCCTCTTCCTGTCATCTCTCTATCATCTTCCCCACTTTTACACAACCCAGAGATTTCTTTTTAACATTTGAATTTTATTTAAATCTGAAAGGGAGTAAAGAGAAATAGAATGACTTTTCTTTCAATTAGAACTCATCCTAGCAGTGATTATTGGTAATTTAATGGGAATAAGAGTATGTGACTAAAGAGAAGCATGCAATCAATAAAATGAGAAAAGAAGACTGGAGAATAGCAATGTATATATATCTGAGAAAGAAGTCACTCTTGAACTCACTGGCTTGGGGGAAGTGAGGGCCCCTCAAATCTGACACACAGGAAATGACTTTTCTTCATGTAACTTTTCTGACCTGAACCAACTTCTATCTATCTGCACAAGTATAAAACTATGTCTAGAATCAAGAAGGGAGAATAATGATATGATTCCAGGAAGTCCTAACCCTCCTAGACCCCTAATCTCATTTGTTTAATTAGTCATCACAGGCCAGAGTTCTTGAAACTGTAGAGACAGGATTGAAGATTGGTCTATTTTAGGGACAGCAATGTCCCTAAGACCAAAAGAACTGGGTGCATGGTGGTGCATGGCTGTAATCTCAGCGGTTCAGGAGGCTGAGGCAGGAGGATTGTGAGTTCAAAGCCAGCTTCAGCAATTTGGCAAGGCCTTAAGCAATTTAGCTAGACCCTGTCTCAAAATAAAAAAATAAAAATGTCTAGGGATATGGCTCAGTGGTTAAGAGCCCCTGGCCTGGGTTCAATCCCTAGTACCAAAAAAAAAAAAAAAAAAAAAGCTAAGACTTGATTCTAAAAGTGGAAGGGGATGTAAAAGATTACTGAGTTACAGTGTGGAGAGAAGCAAAACCCAGGGTTAATTAACAATAACATGCTTCTATTGAAGCATACCTCTGCTGCACAAAACTAAATCCGGAGTTAGTTTGTGTCCCACTGCAGCATTTACCTTTTTTTGGTACCAGGAATTAAAAACAGGGGCACTTAATGACTGCAACACATCCCCAGCTCCTTTTAAAATTTTTAAAATTTGAGACAGGGTATCACTAAGTTGCTTACAACGTCACTAAATTGCTGAGGTTGGCTTTGAACTGGTGATCCCCCTGCCTCATCCTCCTGAGCTGCTGGGATTACAGGAAATTTGCCACTGCACCAGGCTACTGTTTACTTTTTGACTGTAAGGAAGTTGTAATTTGGGAACCACTTCAGTCTTCCCTGGGCTAGCATTTGTTATCCCCTCACTTAGGCTCCTGCTGAGGGATTCTATTCAAGCCTTTGTGACTCAGCAGTAGGCACAAACATTCCCCTTCTTTCCAGGACAGTGTTCAACGTGAAACCTTGACTCTACCATGCATTACACCTATGTTGTAGCATATTCATGGAGGCAGGTGAGAAGAAAGGCCAGAGAATCTAGTCTGAAATGTTAATTATATCTTAAACAGGGCCTTTACTGAGTTCTACCCTATAATTGTAAATTGCCTTATAAAGAAAAATGTTTCTCCCCTTGTCCCATTTGACTTCAAAAAGTTGCCCCTACTACAAAGGACTCATTTTCCCTAAAGAGGACTTAGCTTTGACTGAGTTTTAGTCCCCATCCCCTCCACAATGATAAAGCTGCTGATTGGGAAAATATTGCTGAGTTACAGTATAGAGAAAAGCATAATCATGGTTAACTAGCAACAATTATGCTTCTATTAATCATTATAATTATTATATCATTGCTGCACAATACTAGACTTGGAGCTAGTTTGTGTCTCACTCCATTTACTTTTTTTTTTTTTTTTTTTTTTTTTTGGGTACTGGAGATTGAACTCAGGGGCACTCGACCACTGAGCCACATCCCCAGCCCTATTTTGTGTTTATGTAGAGACAGGGTCTCACTGAGTTGCTTAGCGCCTCGCCGTTGCTGAGGCTGGCTTTGAACTCGCGATTCTCCTGTCTCAGCCTCCCTAAGTGCTGGGATTACAGGCTTGAGCCACCGTGCCCAGCTTCACCATTTACTTTTTGATCATGAGGAAGTTACTTGACTTCTTTCAGCTTTATCTATCTCATGTACAAAATTGAGGCAATAGTAATATTTTCTTACTAAGTAAAATGTTTAGTTTTCCAGCTTTGTTTAGATACATGAATTTATTTTTATTTTTGTTATTTGGTCTTTACAATGAGTTTCATTTCACTTCCTTGTTTAAGAATTAGCCTAGAGGCTATTGGAGGAAGAGAAGCTAAGCTGTCATAAGAAAGGAACAAGTTAGATCATGAGTAAGGGCCAACTTTACCCTAAAAGTTGGATGAAACCCTAAAAGACAAAGTCATTGCACAGAAATTTTCAAGGATTAGGACCACTGTATGTTTCTTCTGATCCCCCAAAGTATGAGATGTTCATGCAAAAAACTCTTTCCTTGGCAGTCTTGCTGAGTTAGTTCATCAATCCACACCTACCTCACCCTTAGTAGTATTGTAATCTGAGAGCTTTCAAAATTCTGAAACACTGACCTGACTTCCACAAACCTTGATCACAGGGTGAAGGTTACACATTGCCTGAATTGTGTGTTGGAGGAACTGCAGGTGGGAGCCTCTACAAAGAAAAATTCTCTGGCCTTTTCCAAGTTGGGTCTTTGAAAAGAATACTAACTTTGACAAACTTTTGGTGAAACAATGGAAGCTTTTGAATTAATTTTGAACTGTAAGATGCTTTTCAAACAATTTCATTTATATTAGAGTTACTTTACCATCATTCCAATTTGCCTCCTTTCATATAATATTATAGGAAAATTATCATCACTCTTAATTCATTCATTAATCCCTAGAATAGTGAGGAATAGAACTGTGTCACTGGACATACAGTTATTAAAAATTCTGGATATGTTGTCACAAAGGAGGTCATTTCTCTTGTATATACATCCAACATTGAGAGGCTGATTACAAGACTGAATGTATATATATGCACATTCAGCTTTAAATATATGACACTGGTAGTCAGCACCTTCATAGGTTTATTATAATTGAAATACTTTGAAGATAAAATAGAACTTCTATAGAAAACATTCTATATATTAGTCTTCCATGACCATGAACATTTAGTAATAATTCTATTGTCACTGCCTAGATTGTGAAAGTGATGAGAAGAATCTAAAGTTTTCATCCTAGTGTGGGCATGGTGGGCATGCCTGCAATTCTAGCAACTTGGGAGGCTGAGGCAGGAGGGATCGTAAGTTTGAGGCCAGCCTGGGCAATTTTGCAAGACCCTGCCTCAAAATAAAGTAAAAAGGACTGGGGATGCAGCTCAGTGGTAGAGCACCCTCGGTTCAAACCTCAGTACCCTCCCAAAATTTATTCTGGTGATTATCAGTTTTATATAAAAATGCAAGGTACACTTTTAGGAGAATCACCATAGAATAGAAATAGTGTGTAAAAATTCTAAATCATGAGAAGAGGGTAATAGAAAAAGAAAAATAGCAAAAGGAAAAATTCAATAAGGAAATTTAAGTGTTTAAAATATAAATAACAATGGAATGATTATGAATCTAAAGTTATAGGATATAGCTAAAATAGTAATTATGATCAAAAAGAAACTCTTAAATTAGTATGTTAGAAATGAAGAAGGTTTAAAATTAATATCTTGAGCATGAGACTTAAGAAATTTTTAAAGAACAAGATAAATTCAAGAAAGAAATAGGAACAAGATAATAAAAATAAAAGCAAAAATAATTAGAAAAGCTGAGATACAATAAATAGAAACTATAAAGTCTAAAGTTGGTTCTTTGAAAAGAATACTAACTTTGACAAACTTCTGGTGAAACTTATAATTTTATATATGTATATATAATCATAAATTATAAATGAAAGAAATCTTAAGTACAAAACAAATAAGCCAAATCCATTAATATCTACAATATATATAATAAATCATGATGAAGTTAGACTTACTTTGGAATCTAAGAATTTTTAACAACAAAAAAATCTATAAATATAATTAATCACATTAATAAATTTAAGAAGGAAAACCATATTATCATCTAAATTTAAAAAGAAAAGCATTCAGTAAATTTAATATACATTTATAATTTAGGAAACTAAGAATAGGGCATCATTTTCCTTAAAAAAATAGACCTACCTAAATCCTACAAATAAAGATTAGAAAGGAAGAAATAAAACCGCAAACAAATCATCTGAAACAAATGTTAGACTAGTAATCTGGATATAAAATCAATGCCCTCTAAATTAAATATATTTCATTATATCATAGACAAACATTTTAAAATGTAAATTTTAAATTGCAATTGAATTAGTGTATATCTATACTTTATCTTATTTATTTTTACTTTAATTATTTATTTGTTTGTTTGTTTATTTATTTTGGTACTGAGGATTGAACCCAGAGGTGCTTTACCACAGAACTACATCCTCAGCCATTTTTATTGTTTATTTTGAGACAGAGAATTTCACTATAAATGTAATTGTTTGAAAAGCATTTTACAGTTTAGTACTAATTCAAAAGCTAAGTTGCTTAGGGCCTGGCTGTCTTTGAACTTGTGACCTTCCTATCTCAGCCTGCGAGTTGCTGGGATTATAGGGTGCACCCCCACGCCTGGCCTATACCTCATTTTATTATGCCTCACTTTATTGCATTTCACAGATGTTAAGATCTTTACAAATTGAAGATTTAGAAGAAGGTGATTCCAGCCCTTACGGATGATTTTGAGAGATTCAAGACTTCACTGGAGGAAGTAACTGAAGATATATTGGGAATAACAACAAAAAAACTAAAGTTAGAAATAGAGCCTGATAATATGACTGAATTGCTGCAATCTTACATTAAAACTTTAATGGGTGAAGAGTTACTACTTATGGATAAGCAAAGGAAGTGATTTCTTGAGATACAATTCACTCCTGGTGAAAATGCTGTGAATATTGTTCAAACGGCACTAGAAGATTTAGAATATTACATAAACTTAGTGCTAAGCAACTCAGCAAGACCCTGTCTCTAAATAAAATACAAATTAGGACTGAGGACGTGGCTCAGTGGTCAAGTGCCCGTGAGTTCAATCCCTCATACCCCACCAATTAAAAAAAACAGCATCACATGCTACAAAGAAATCTTTGTGAAAGGAAGAGCCAGAGAGTGCAGCAAAATATATTATCTTATTTTAAGAAATTGCAGTGGTCATTTCAGTCTTCTGCAACCACCACCCTGATCTGTGAGCAAACCTCAACAATGAAACAAGACCTTCCACCAGCAAAAAAAATTGTGATTCACTGAAGTTTCAGATGATTATTAGCATTTTTTAGCAATATAGTATTTTAAAATTAAGATATGTACTGTTTTTCAGCCATAATTTTTAGTCATAATGCTATTGCATTTGTAATAGACTATAGTATAATATGAACATAAATTTCATAAGCACTGGGAAACCAAAAAATTTCATATGACTCATTTTATTGTAATATTTGCTTTATTTTGGTGGTCAGGAAATAGAACCCCTAATATGCCTTTATACACATACACACTTTTAGGAAGAAATGCCCCAAGATCTATGTAAGACATGTATGAATAAAAATATGCAACTTATGCAAAGTTATTAAGGAAAGCAAAATAATTAAATAGATATACCAGGTTCATTGTTTGTAAGACTCAATGACATAAAGATACAAACTCTCTCCAAATTAATTTACATATTCAATATAATTCTGATCTAAATCCCAACAAATACTAAGAAATTTGATGAGTTGATACAAATAGGTACATTAATGAGCAAATATCCAAGAATAACTATGATATCTGAAGATGAATAATTTAGGGAGATATACATGACAATATCTGAAGATGTGTTATAAATCGGTAGTATTAAGATGATGTGTTATGGGACAGGAAAAGCAAATTGCCAATGAAATAGCATAGACTCTAGTCAGAATTACGAGCATGCACACACACATATAGACACAATTATATATGATATATATAATTATATGTTATGATAGTTCTATCAAAATTTCTCATTAAGTACTTTAAATGGTGCTGAGACAATTGGTTATATATATAAAAAAAGAAATCGGATACCTGCCTTATCACCATATATAGATATAATTTACAGACAGATTTGATGCTTAGGTTTAAAATAAAAAGTTCAAAACTTTTTGAAGAAAATACATTGGAATATACAAGGACTTTTTAAAAAATTGTAATTATAAATGGACAAAATGCCTTTATTTGTTTTTATTGTTGTGTGGTGCTAAGGATAAAACCCAGTGTGTCACATGTGCTAGGCAAGCGCTCTGCCACTGAGCTACAGCCCCAGCCCCTAGACAAGGACTTTTTTTTTCTTTTTCTTGATGAGGGATTGAACTCAGGGGTACTTGACCACTGAGCCACATCCCAGCCCTATTTTGTATTTTATTTAGAGACAGAGTCTCACTGAGTTGCTTAGTACCTCGCCATTGCTGAGGCTGGCTTTGAACTCCTGTCTCAGCCTCCCAAAATGCTGGGATTACAGGTGTGTGCCACAGCACCCAGTTTAGACAAGGACTTTTTAAGCAAGACAAAAATACTATCCATAACATAAAATACTGATAAATGTGATATCAAAACTAAGAACTTTTGTATATGAAAGGACAACATAAGAAAGTGAAAAGAAAAGTTACAAATCAGGAAAAAATAATTTCAATACAAATAATCCATAAGGGTTTATATCTAGACTGAAAGTTTAAAACTCCTACAAATCACTATAAAAAAGGCAAAAGTGTATAAAGTAAGCAAAACAAAAGCTAAAGACATATTTCATTAAAAAACTATATAGCTAGTGAATAAAAATAGGAAAAATTGTTCAACTTTATTAGTAATCAGGGCAATTAAAATAAAGAGTACTATGGGTCTGTTTTATAACCACAGATTTGGGGAAAGGGACTAAAAGTCTCATTACAATATTAAGTATTGACAAGGAATTTAGCAAAATAGAAATCCCTACATTTTCCAGGCACGGTGGCACATGCCTATAATCCCAGCAGCTCTGGAGGCTGAGGCAAGAGGATCCCAAGTTCAGAGCCAGCCTCAACAATTTAGCAAGGCCTGAAGCAACTTAGCGAGATGGTACCAAAAATGAATAAATAAATACATAAATAAATTAAATAAAATGAAATTAGATATAAATTTCCCTTATACAATGATAACTTCTACTTTTTTTTCAGAAATTCTGTTTGCTGTTTCTCAAAATAATTCTTAAGTTAAAAAAGGCATATTTAAGAGTGGCATATTCTGGTCTCTTAAAGTAGTTTTCATCCAGTTTGGAAATTTTGCACCCTTATTTCCTCCAATTTTTTTTATACATTACCCTTCTTTTTCAGGAACTCCATTATATATATTAGGCTGTCATCATATGGGGGCTCGAGGAGGTCTCTGTGGATATACAGGAAACCTCTGCTCAGACCTTCCAGGCTCTTGACACATCACAGAAAATAATTTAAAATGTGTCAGGTTTTAGCAAAAAGGAAGAGCTTTATTAGAAAGTAGAGGTGCAGAAGATGTGTATTCTCAGCAAAATGTAAGATATCTTCATGGGGAGCAGCACTTTTGGTGTGTCAGGCTCTTTTAAAGGAGACTTTGTGAGGGGTGAGCGTGGTAGGTATGGGGAATGCCGTCAGCTGGGTGCACTCAATTCTTTGGCCATGGATCTCAAGACATTTATGGTGGTCTGGTCCTCCCCAGGATCTTCATTTTGACATTATTTCCTCTATCTAGATAATGTATGTAATGTGCCTCTGCATTAAAATACATCACCTTTGTTTTATCTGAAAATACATTGTGTAGGTTAACAGTGCACATACGCTTTAATCAAACTGCAATTTTCACAAGTGAATTTACTGTAACTCTTAAGATTTATAGATTTTTTTGGAATTTGGGAGTGACTGGCCTGGAGGAAAAACAGGTCTGGGAAGTAAGTCTGATCATGGAGCTTTTGGATTTACAGCTATAGTCTCTTTTTCCTTCCCTTTTGTCTCCTTTCTATATTTCTTCCATCCTACCTCAAGGCCACTTGAAGTTTTTCCTCACCTCACTGATATTCTTGTCATATTCTTTTTTTTTTTGTCATATTCTTTTTAATTCTGTCTTTTATCTTGGATAATTTCATTTGCTATGTCTTCATATTCTCTAATCTTTTCTTCTTCAGTCTAATCTACTCTTAATCACACCCAGCATATTGGTTTTCATTTCTAGAAGTTGTATTTTGGTCCTTTTATATCTTCCCTGTTTTAACTGAGTTAAGACCCTTCTGTGTACTCTATCATATGCCTCGTGAATTATGAGGTTTTTCTTTTCAACTGTTGGAAATGGACACTATTTCCAGGTCTCTGTGAATGCTGGGTACTATTCTATCTAATCCTTTTAGGTAGTTCTTTCCCAGACGTGAGGTAGCTTTCTCACACGTGTACAGCGATCACTACACTGCTGAATACTTGAGGAGGACCCTCTGTAGATCTCTGGAATTTTGTATGGACTGTTCTCCTTTCCAGTTCTTTGGTCTGTGAATTCTAGCCACTTTGGACTCTCCAGATTCTTAGCTCTATTTCCTCAACTCCCTACTTGGTTCTGCCCAAATTTCCCCTTCTGCGCCTCAACCTTATTTCACTTATTTTTTTTTCAAAGTAGCAGTTGGAATTTCAAGGAATAGGTTGGGCACTGTTATACTCTATCGGTAAGAATGTTAAATAAATCAAACTGTCTGATTTTGAATTCTACTTCCGTTTTTATAACCTTGGACAAGTTACTAAACTCCTCATTGACTAGTTTTCTCATTTGTAAAATGGACATGACAATGTCTACTCAGGTTATCGTAAGGTTTAGTGAGAAAATATATAAAGCATAATTACCTAACATATAGTAAGTACTCTGCAAATATATGCAATGATGATGATAATCTGACAGCATTTATCCAAAGAAAAAATTTATACTTTCTCTGAGCACTGCTGATTCTAGATACGTGTCCTAAGGAAATAATAAGTCAAATATTTAAAAGTATTGCAGAGCCGGTCATAACAAAAAGTTAGAAATATGCTCTGTGTCCATGAAGAAAGGTTGATGAAAGAAATTATGGTATATCTGTGTAGTTGATAACTTTGGAGACAAAATAGTATAAGAGTTGTGAATGTCCTTGAAGGCAAATTTCATTGAGCTGAGGCCTCTCTCATCTCTCTCAGAACATCTTGAGTCCCTCTCAAGTCTTCCTTGTTTTCCGCTTTTGTCAGTCAGCATCACTATGTAACACAGGATCACAGGAGCATCGGAAGGTTCTTGTCTCATGCACCCAAAGAATGAACTATTCAGACAATGGAGGGTGAGGATTCAGTAGCAGATTTACTAGAAGCAAGCAAGGAAAGCTCCCACAGCATGGGAAGGGTACTGTTAGTGGCTCTTTAAGGTTTTTATATTGTTTTAACGAAGAACTAACCTTTCATTGGAGAGTCCCCCTTGATCTCTTTCTCTAATTCAATTGAAAATGTACAATTTTAATTTCTTATTCCCACAATGGGATGAGTTAATGTGTTTGTTAATCTGAATTTTTCCTGTACTTGTTCCTTAAAACAAAACGAAAAAAAATTGCTTGTGTTTAAACAACTCCTTGGGGTTGACTAATGTTAGGGTAGTGAGGCCTTCCAAATAGGCAGCTTAAAACCAACAACAACCACCAAAAAAAAAAAAGCGTTAGCCAGATTAAAATTTAGGGTTTTAATCTGGGGTGGTGGTCCTGTATCAACTATAACAATCTTAAAATCCCAGTGGCATACAACAGTAAGCATTTATTTCTCACTTGCAAGTTTGAAGAGTAACTGAGACAGCTCTACTTTAGCCTACAATGGCTAGGACAGCTCACTTCACACTATGGCTAGCTAGCCAGAGAATGTTCTCATTATGACAATCACAGAAGCACAAGAGAATGAGAGATAATGTGTGAAGCTTCCTTAGAACTTCTGGTTCTTGCCGGGCACAGTGGCACATGCCTATGATCCCAGCAACTGAGACAGGAGGGTTGCAAGTTTGAGCAACTTAATGAGACTTTGTCTCAAAATAAAAAATAAAAAGGGTCTGGGGATGTAGCTCAGTGGTAAAGTGCCCCTGGGTTCAATCCCCAGTACCAAAAAAAAAAAAAAAAAAAACCCAAAAAACAAACTTCTAAGCTAGTAGCGCAATGTTATTTCCATACACATTTCAGTCTACTGAAAGTCACACAGATGAACCACAGTCAAGAGTCAGGGAGGTACCCTCAGCCTTTCATGAGGCTATGAAGATAGTGTAGACTCAGGGAAAAGAAATCAAGGCTGTAATTACTTGCCATCATTTCTTATTCCTTGCCAATGAGATTGCTACTCAAGTCCTCTTGCATTTATTCAGCTCATTGTAGTTTCTTTTTATCTCCCTTTCTCTCTTGACAAACTGCCTAAAAACTTCTTTATATCTTTACAACCCTGCCTCAGGAACCAACTCACTTTGGTGGCACAGAGTTTTCTACATCTACTCTAAAGCTACCTTCTCAGGGATATTTCCCAAGGGAGAGATAGGAATCATTTGTCTTTGCTACAACATTACATTAAACATTTAATTTCTTTGGCTTTAACCAAGATAATAGTACAAACTCATAATGATTTTTCGGGAGGATGGCATTTCATGTTTTTTGCTAAAATGGAACATTAATCTTCCCTGTACTCCCCAGAGGAATAAAGGCTGGCTTTGTGTAAGGGGAACCCTTGAAGATGAGTAACTCTTTATATGCCTCATGAAAGCTGACATAGGATCTTCTGAGTTCAAATGATCAAACATTAGCCAAGGGGCTGGGGCTGTGGTTCAGTGGTAGCGCACTTGCCTGACATGTGTGAGGCACTGAGTTCGATTCTCAGCACCACATATAAATAAATAAAACAAAGGTCTATCAACAACTAAAAAAAAATTTAAAAAAACATTAGCCAAGCCTTGAACCAATTATAAAAGTGGAGTTTTTCCATAGTTTAGACCTAAGAAATAGAAGAAGAAGAGTCAGAATAAAATGTAATTAAAACTTTAGCCCTTCCCCTGGTTTCTGAGAGTTCATAAGCCCAAAACCAGAGCTTCATATTGAAAGAGATGGGCTAAGGAACATGAGAATGGAGAGTGCTTGCTTCAAGAATTAGGGAAAGGCTGGGATTATGGTTCAGTGGTAGAGTGCGAGCACTAGCTTTGATCCCTGGCACCTCATAAAAATAAAACAAAATAAAATAAAGGTATTGTGGGCTGGGATGTAGCTCAGTGGCAAAGCGTCTGCCTTGCATTCACAAAGCCCTGGGTTCGACCCCCAGTTCCAAAAAACAATAACAACAAAAGAACCCCACAAATAAATAAATAAACAAGATTAAAAAAAAAAAAGGTATTGTGTCCATCTACAACTAAAAAAAGAATTAGGGGTGTATTTCCCAGAAAATGATCATGATGAAAACGGTCAGAAAAGGCCATTTCCTTCCTCTTTTCTAATCTTGGCTCCAGATCCCCCAGTAAAACCTCTTCAATGTCTGCATGTTACAGATTTTTCTGCTCACCAGCTTGGAGGTGACATGTGGCTCTTGACAGCTCTGCTCCTTTGGGGTAAGTTGGGCTCAGAGAGAGTGGCTAGAAGGGCATGGGTTCTGGCTTTGAATCAATATTTTTTTGTCTTCCTTGGATATGTTAGGTTAGAACTCATGATTATGAAGATAACTGTATCTGTGCTTTGATGTTTTATTGGTGCTTATTATATCAAAAGGATGAGAAGGGAGACCTTGAGGTACATTTAGACTGAAAACCCCGTATCAAAATAAAGCTTCATCAATAATCACCAGTTCTGCTGGTACTTGATTTTTGGGAAAAGGGATAGAGAGAATCTCAAGAGACCTAAACTGGGCCCCCAGAGTCTACATTAATTTTGTCTCTCCAATTCTTCCTATCTCATCATCTCCCACTAACCAACTGATGTCTCTGTTCTCTGATCTCTTGCAGTTCCAGTTGGTGGGCAAGTAGGTAAGTGACCTCTACCTCAGATTCTCCTCTTATGCCACTTTCCTTCTTCCAAAGGATGAGTCCCATTAACCTTAAGAAGAGAGAATAGGGAGAGAATAGAGAGAAGAAAGACTTATAGACTATGTAAAATCCCTGATATTCAGAGTGTGATATGAATAAAACCCTGCTTTGTAAGATTTCTTTCTAAGGTTTTCGGAATGAGCTTCAGCTGCAGCACTAAATGCCTAAATGTACTTGTAAGAGTGGAAATGGCCAGAATTGCGAAAACAGAGAGGCAGCTATGCTGGGTTTTTCATCATCCCTCCAAGCAATCCTTTCTCCAGAAAGCTAAATCTGGTTTTTCTCCTCAGAGAGAGCCAAGCAGGTACTGAAAGCTTCAAAGGGATGCATTTGAGTCTCCATATCCAAAGCAGAGGCCGATGAAGGTCTATGCTTTACCCTCAGGAACAGTATAGCACTGAGGATAAGGAAACCGACTTCAGTCAGTTTGCACTAATTTAGAAACTTGCTTCATTAGGAGAATTAGGGAGACCTATATCAGTAATTCTATCCTCAGGAACGCAAAATCTCTAACACCCAGATTAGGATTTTTTTTTAAAATAGTATTTATTTTTTTTTAGTTGTAGGTGGACAGAATATCTTTATTTTATTTTTATGTGGTGCTGAGGATCGAACCCAGTGTCTCACGCGTGCTAGGCGAGCACGCTACCACTGCGCCATAACCCCAGCCCCTAGGATTTAATAATAAAAACAGAGCTCTCTATAGCAGAATCTGGACAATTTTAAGGTCTGGCTTTTGTGGGCTCTGCTTGCCTATTTTTTAAACTAATCTAAATATGCAATTTTTCCTTATACTATCTACAAAACCTTATCAATCACTCAGAACCCTTCCTTTTACTCCACTTTTTGTTTTAATTTGATTTTATCCCCAAGCAGACACCACAAAGGCAGTGATCACCTTGCAGCCTCCATGGGTAAGTGTGTTCCAAGGTGAAAGTGTCACCTTATTGTGTGCGGGGCCTCAAGGGCCTGGAGACAGCTCCACACGGTGGTTTCTCAACGGCAAAGCCATTCCGACCTTGACCTCCAAGTATAGCATCACTGCAGCGAGTATCAATGACAGTGGTGAATACAAGTGCCAGACAGGTCTCTCAGTGCCAAGTGACCCTGTGCAGCTGGAAATCCACAGTGGTAAGTGTGGCATAGAGCAAGAGGGATGGAAAGCACAAGGTCTTTGTGTTTTTTTTCCTCTGTGGATACCGGTATGGGTGTATGTGTTTGTCTTTATTTAAGTAAAAGTCTCAGCTCTAAGTGCTTACTTACCCAGTGAAATTGAGTCAACATACTCAAAACATCACATCAAGATCCTTTGTGTCAACACCAGCCTGGTGGGGCCAGCTGTGAGTAGGGTGTCCAGAAAAAAATTCAGACTCTAAGAGTTTATCATTAGTTGACATGTATGCCAGCACATAGTAAATAATGATAGTTCAGACAAATGTACAATATTGAACAATGAAAATTCTCCCTCCCACCCCAAAACCCTAGTCCCACAGTCACCTTTCACTAAAGCAAAACTGTTAATATATATAAACTTTTTTATATGGTACTAGGGATTGAACCCAAGCCTTTGCACATGCTAGGCAAACACTCCACCACTGAGATACACCCCCAGCCCCATATCTAAACTTAAAATGAAAACTGTGATTGTTACAATACTTTATGTATTGTCTTATAGCTTACTTTTGTCACTTAAAAAGGAGGTCTATTTATATCAATAAAGAAGTCCTTTATATGTCTGCTATATGACTGCAATATGATTAATTTAACCATTCTGCCTATTAGTACTAAGTTTTCCCATTCTTCTACTTCTATAAACAGTATTGCAATAAACATCATATATATATATAGTCTGTGGCCCATTTCAAAGTATAGCTCTAAGATATTTTAGACATGGAATTACATGAGACTTTAATGAATAGAAGCAGGAAAATAAACCTGCCACCCCTTTCAATCTCTAACTAATTTCAATTTCCTAGAGATGGAGGGGGAAAATGTTTTATTATTCAGGACAGAACACCCAAATGTATTATTTAGTTAATCAAAAGCAATAAGCTCAAACTTCTTTGTAATTGATAATGCCAAAAGGTAATACATGCTAGAGGCAGAATTACATTTCTGCAGACTCAGTTGCTTTCAGAGGAAATGTGATTTAGTTAAGGAAGTATTAAGAATGTCTAGGGGCCTATAATCCCAGCATTTAGGGAGGCTGAAACAGGAGAATTGCGAGTTCAAAGCCAGCCTTAGCAAGGGCGAGGAGCTAAGCAACTCAGTGAGACCCTGTCTCTACATAAAACACAAAATAGGGCTGGAGATGTGGCTCAGTGGTCGAGTGCCCCTGAGTTCAGTCCCCGGTACCAAAAACAAAAACAAAAAAAGAATGTCTAGGAAAAGCTAGGTGTTCTTCTTGTGTCCCTTAAGATGCTGGGAATAAGTTCTTAGGATGCAGATATGAGGGGAGAAGCCAGGGAGCTGACAGAGAAAATTCAACAAGAGATTTTGTATAAGTTTGAGCAGAAGCAGTAGTTTTTCATGGGTCAAGTGACAAAAAAAAAAAAAAAAAGACTAGGCCTGTGAAGAGCCTATTTTCTTTCTTTGTATGAAGGATAACTCACAGATAGCAAACCCTGCTCACAGCTGGCCCTATTGGGCTGCTGTTGGTGCACAGCCCCTAAGTGTGTATCTCAGTGAATGTTCAACATGTAAACACCACCCAGAGCAAGAAATAGAACGTTTCCAGAACCCAAGAAACTTCTTCTTGCCCTTTTCTAATCACTACTCCCCAACTTCTAACACCATAGTTTTGCCTGTTTTGGAACTTCATATAAATGGCTACAGTATGGTACATGACATACTCTTTTGTGTCTGGCTTCTTTTTCTTAGCATTTAATTGTGAAATTCACCCATGTGAAGTTGAAGTTCATAGTTCTCATTGCTCATTGTGTATTTTTTCTATTCTACTGATGGATTCTTGGGTTGTTTCCAGTTTGGGCCTTTTACAAATAGTACTGCTGTGGACATTTTTTTTACATGTCTTTTAGGTATATGTATAGGTATATGTATCTGTTGGAAAATGCCTAAAAGCATACTTGCCAGTCACAAAATATGCACATATTCAACTTTAGTAGATATATTGCTAAATAGGTTTTCAGAGTCCTTGTATCAATTTTTGACTTTGAGAGTATGAGAAATTTTGTTCTTCTCCATCTTTATCAGTATTAGGAGTTTTCTATAGTTTTCATTTTTGCCATCCTGGTGGATGTATAATATCACACTATGGTTTTAATTTGTATTTCCCTCATGACTATACTATTGACTATTTTTTCACGTTTATTACCTATTTGGATATTCTCTTTTATAAAGTACCTGATTAGATCTTTTCACTAATTTTTCTTTTGTCTGTTTCTTATAAACTTATATAGTTCTTTATATGTTATGGATATGAGTCTTTCAAGTGTTGCAATTATCTTCTACCACTCTGTGACTTGTCTTTTCACTGTTTTTTTTTTTTTAGTTGTTGATGGACCTTTATTTTTTTCATTTATTTATATGTAGTGCTGAGAATCGAACCTAGTACCTCACACATGCTAGGCAAGCATTCTACCACTGAGCCACAACCCCAGCACTTATTATATTTTTTGTTTGTTTGTTTAATGAACAAATGTTCTTAATTTTACTACAGTATAATACACTAAGTTTTGGGGATATTGTTTCCTATGCCTTATTTAAAACAATGTTTTGCCAGAATTATTCAACAGTGAAGGATTCAATTACAGTTATATTGACAATCAGTCACTTCAGTTAAATCTGTGGACACTGAGACCAAGAAAATACAGCTGGTTGGTGGACCCAGATCCTAACCATGCGTCTTGGAATTAATGTTCTCTTTTTACTCCAAGGTTATGAAGGTGGGGGAATAGTGTTTGAGTAGGAAAATTAGTAGAATATGTCTGCTAAAAGCTGCATCCCACAAATTTTTGATGAAATATTCTTGGTGTCATATGAGGTTAGAATTTAAAATTTTCCACTGTAATTTCTTCCTTTTTTGTTACTTCTAAGTTATTTAGAAGATTTTGGAGGTTGGCTTTTTTATTGATTTCTAACTGTATGGCATTTTGGTCAGATTTTGTGTAAAATATAGGATTAATTCCTTGGTATTTATTAAATTGCTTTGTAGCTTAGCACATGTTCAATTTTTTTTGTTTTTTGATACTGGAGATTGAATTCAGGGGCACTTGACCACTGAGCCACATCCCCAGCCCTATTTTGTGTTTTATGTAGAGACAGGGTCTCACTGAGTTGCTTAGCGCCTCGCCATTGCTGAGGCTGGCTTTGAACTCCTGATTCTCCTGTCTCAGCCTCCCTAAGTGCTGGGATTACAGGCGTGCGCCACCATGCCCAGCTCATGTTCAATTTTTGAACTGTTGCATGTGTGTTTGATAAGTATATGAATCTTCTCTTTTCTGAGGTACAGCATTCCACAAAATCAAATCTATTAAATGTCATTCAAGCATTTTCTATTATTACTAGTGTTTTGACAGTTTCTAATGGTGGTGTATCAAAATCTCCCACTATGCTTTGCATATATAAAGCAAAGATGTATGTTTGGGTAGTGCAGTCACTTAGCACTTCTTGGTTGGGGACAGAAATAAAGACAGGAAGAGTCTGATATATTTAGAAACAGTATGGTAGGATCTATGACTAGATACAGCATCGGAACATCTGCTTTTTATTCTTAGATAAATTCTGGAGGGTGTAAAGTCATATTGTCTTTCCTCCTTTGACCCCCAAAATTTCATCTTTATTGAGCCAAACCAACTGTCCTGGGGAAGGAAAAAATAAAGACACATTTTTGGGTTATGTGCAGAGGTGTGACTCACTGGTATCATCTTAGAATTCTGCCTACTACATACAGTAAGCTGTTTTTGTCTCAATCAATTTCTCAGATCTGGAAATGGAAGATAAGAAAGGGCTTTGTGCACAGCTTTTGGTAAAGATCACCTTTCTTTCCACCAAAGCTAAAGATATTTAAGGAATGAGACACAGGCCTCAGATTTAGCAGAGCTCTGAAGCTGGAATGTTGCAAGGAGAAAATGATAGGTCCCCAGGGTGAAGATTTGGCCTCCTTGTACCTCCTTCACTATACACATACATTTGGGGTCCACATTTTTCAGATTGGCTGCTACTCCAGACCTCTAGCAGAGCCTTCACTGAAGGAGAACCTCTGACTTTGAGGTGTCATGCATGGAAGAATAAGTTGGTGTACAATGTGCTTTTCTACCAAAATGGCAAAGCCTTTAAGTTTTCTCCTCGGAATTCTGAATTCACCATTCAGAAAACCAACGTGAGTCACAGTGGCATCTATCGCTGCTCAGGCATGGGAAGACATCGCTACACATCAGCAGGAGTGTCTATCACTGTGAAAGGTACTGTATCTGAATAGTTATAGAACTATAGTTGTAAGAGCTGGGCAAGGTGGCGCAAGCCTGTAATCCCAGCACTTAGGGAGGCTGAGACAAGAGAATCGTGAGTTCAAAGCCAGCCTCAGCACTTAGTGAGACCCTGTCTCTACATAAAACACAAAATAGGGCTGGGGATGTGGCTCAGTGGTCAAGTGCCCCTGAACTCAATATCCAGTACCAAAAAAAAAAAGAACTATAGTTGTAAGGACCAGCGAGACCATTAAAATCATCTAAAAATCTCACTTAAATTTATAAGTGAAGAAACTGAGTTCTAGAGAGGTAAATTGCATTACTGAAGGCCATTCAATGACCAGTAGCTTGATTAGAACCAGAACTGAGATCTCTAGGTCCCAGTCATCACTTTAATTAAAGGGGGGGGGGGGGCGCACATGGCTTCTCCACAAGTTGGAGTCCAGAGAGACGAGAAAGAAGGGGTCCCCGGGTTAGACAATATGGAGTCTCTCTGGATGGTGGCAATCAGCGGAGCCAAATTCCCCAGGCCCTGGAGTGTAGGTAAAACTTTGCTCTGCCCCAGCGAGACGCAGAGACACCCAGGACAAGAAGGGACACCACCAGGGCGAGGAGAAGAGAACACCGTTTATTCCAGAAACTACAGAAGCTTATATGCACTCTTGGACCAATCAGGTCCAAAGGTCACAAACAAAGGGGTGCACTTTGGCAGAGCACAGTCTATTAGCATAGAATGGGGAAGGATGGAAGGGAGGGGTGGGAAGGTATGGAGAGTGCTCCTACACCAGTCCAGTGTTCTTTTCAGTATATCACAGTGTCCCATCAACAACTTCAGGAGTTCATGTCAAAGTCAGGGCATAGTAAAGATTCATTTCATTAATTTTGTTTTAGTCACAAAGAATAGAGATTCACTCAAAGTAGCTAAGGATGTTATTTGAAAATAATCCAATGGAATCTCATGAATGCTTCATAGAAAATGGAAAACAGGAAGATATTAGGTATTGGTTAGCTTTCCATCTATATCTCAGGGACTTTGTGGCCCTTTTGTCCCATTTTTCTCTAAGCATGTGTAAATGAAACAGCTTCCTTTGTTCTAGTTTGCACATGGCCCTTATTTAGATTCTTTCATGGTCTTTTCTCTTGGTATTCACAATCAGTAACAACTTGTTTTTCTGTCTGAAAAAAAGTTAATCTATTCCTGTAGGAAAGAAATTATTGTCCTAGGTTTTCTTCTGAGTTGGGAACACAAGTGTGATTCACTAAACTGTCAAGTGTGTGAGTTAGTATCAACCTGGGTATTCCATTGCCAAAAGGGTATGGTTATATAATAAATAACATGGCCATTCAGGGAAGCATGAGGTGTGTAGAGTATTATCAACAGGATGTGAGCAAGCTGGCAACTGTAATTACATATATTAGAAAGACACAAGAATGCTTCTCTGTTAGAAATGGGAAAAAATATGCCCAGGGGTTGGGAGGGTATGTATTTTGTGAAAAGAATCTTGCTGCTGAAGCGAGTAACCCTGTCCCCCATCACTTTCTCTTTAGAGTTATTTTCAGTTCCTGTGCTGACAGCATCCTTGTCAATCCCTCTCTTGGAGGGGAACCTCATCACCTTGAGCTGTGAAACAAAGCTGCTCCCAGAGAGGCCCGGCTTGCTGCTGTACTACTCTTTCTACATGGGCAGCAAGACCCTAAGGGACAGGAACACATCCTCTGAGTACCAGATATTAACTGCTAGAAGAGAGGATTCCGGTTTATACTGGTGTGAGGCAGTCACAGAAGATGGAAATATACTTAAGCACAGCCCTGAGTTGGAGCTTCAAGTGCTTGGTGAAAGAGAATGATAGGAAGCTACTGATATAGGACAAGGGGCTCCCTTTTCTCTTGTGGGGTTGAGGCTTTTCAAGGGTTTTATGGCCCAGCCAGAAGGAGGAAGTGTCTTTAGGAAAAGCCCATGGGCAGGTCTTTCCATTCCTGATTCAGAACTTCACTATTCTCCTCACAAATTTCATTAGATTTTCTTTCTTTTTTCTTTCCTTCCATTTCTTTCCTTCATCATCCTTCCTTCTTTTCTTCCCCTCTTCATTTTGTATTGTCCTCTTTCCCCCTCCCACTCTACCTCCTTCCTTCTCTTTTCTGCCCTCCCCTTCTTTCTCCCTCATCAACAATATATGGAGTTCCTCTTATCTACTGTCACTGTCATAGATCTGGGGATATAAAGACACTAGATGCGGTTTTTAAAATTTATTTTTGTGGATTAAACCTAGGGATGTTCTACTACTGAACTACACCCCCAGCCCTTTTCTTGTTTTGTTTTGTTTTGTTTTGGGACAGGGTCTTGCTAGGTTGCCAAGGCTAGCCTCCAACTTGAGATCCTCTTTTCTGAGCCTGCCTGAGTTGCTGTGATTGTAGGCATGTGCCACCATGCCCAGCTTGGGGTATAGATTTTGAATCAAGGAATTTACATGGTGGATTTACAAGAGGGTGATGTTGTCCACTGCACAAAACTACCTGCCCAAGTGTTTATTTAGCTGAGTTGGAAGGATTGTGAGCTTCAGAACAAAAACTTTTCAGGGGAAAAGTTAATCTTCAAGCATTAAATGACATAGAGATAGCAGTTGTCTCTGGAACTAAAGTAAGTCCATCAACAGAGTTCCTCCAGTTCCTTCCTGCCCCCTGAACTTACCAGTGCCTCCACTGGGCATGGGTGCTCCAGGCCTCAGTCATTTATTTCTTTCACACATAACTCAGTCAGACTCCTCTGGTTTCTAAACAGTATCTTTTCTCTTTCTGTTTCAGGCCTCCAGTCATCAACACCTGTCTGGTTTAACACTCTTTTCTATCTGTCAGTGGGAATAATATTTTTGGTGAACACTGTTCTCTGTGTGACAATACATAAAGAACTGCAAAGAAAGAAAAAGTGCAATTTAGAAGTTCCTTTGGCTTCAGATTATGAGAAAGTAACTTCCTTCCTTCAAAAAGACAGATATTTAGAAGAAGAGATGAATTATGTGGAACAAGAACAGCCTCAAGAAAAAGCACATCAGGAGAATCCCTAGGAAGGAGAGCAATGGCAACTCAGTGGTGGCCATAGATCTGCACTGCCACTGTCCCTTCCTCTCTATGGAAGCACTGAGGCAAAACAATTCGAAAAGTTGAGTGCGCTAGAACTGTGGATCTCATGGCATATAACTATTAAATAAAGCAAATACATGAGTTGACTTCAATTGAGACATAATTAGAACTTTGGTAATCAGAGATGATGTGAATTGAGACCTACTCTAAAGAAATCTTTAAAAATTTGGAGGTTAAGTCCAATAGGTTTATCCCATAAGGTAGTTTGAAAAATAGTGTACTTCTGAAAATAAGATAAAAAGGTGAAGGTGTGCATATGTGCAAGAAATTAAGACAGGTAAGAAGATAGAATGAGAGAAAGAGGGAGATAGAAAGAGATGTACAGAGATGGAGGGTGGGTGCGTTTCAGGGAGACCAGAGGGAATTGTGTAGACTGAAAAGAAGGAAATAGAACTTACAAATGATCTCTAAGGAGCTGTGAGAATGAGAAAGCTTACACCTGTGTGTTTAAGATAGTTGCTTCATGGCTTTTTCTTTTGGTTAGCTAACAGAGAATGTTTCCAGTCATGTTATAGAGATAGAAGAGATGAACATGAAAGAGATATTCATGATGAGAAATGGGTTTGTTATTCATTTGGAAGTTTCTCATAATCTCTTTAAATCCAGAGACACCAGAAGTCCTGGCTATGCATTCCTGTCTCCTGCCTTATACGAAAGCAGAATGTAATGCCTACTTTCCTTAATAAATAAAACCAGATCTCCAAGCAAGGAGAAGTTGCAAATAGGAAAAAGCAATGCTATCATAAAGTATTGGTCCTTGCTACCACAGATTTAATTTCGCCTTCTGATTTTCTGGATGATTACTAAAAATATGCTGCTCTTCCATCAGGACTATAGTTTGAAAACAAGATATTTCCCACTACTCTATAACATAGCTAACATAAAAACTGAAATATGTGACTTTATTAGAAGCTGAGAAAAACAACTTACAAAAGGAAAAATTTATTTTGGCTCATGGTTTCAGGAGTTTCAATCCACAGTCAGCTGGCTCCATTGCTATGGGCCTGTACTGAGATTGTATCATGGTGGAAGGGTGTGGCTGAGAAGAGCT
The DNA here is from genome assembly GCA_004024805.1 of Geosciurus inauris. Taxonomy (NCBI): domain Eukaryota; kingdom Metazoa; phylum Chordata; class Mammalia; order Rodentia; family Sciuridae; genus Geosciurus; species Geosciurus inauris. Next base: position 56,627 of record PVHX01009187.1, read on the forward strand.
GCTCACCTCATGGCAGCTGGAAAGTAAAGAGAGGCAACAGGGGCTGGGAGGGGCTGGAGACAAGCTATAGTCCCCAAGGTCACATCCCCAAGGATCCACTCCCTTCAACCAGGTCCCACCTCCTACAGTTTCCACCACTTCCCAATAGTCCATTCAAATTATGACTCTGTCAGTGGATTAATCTACTGATTGAGGTTAAAGCCTTCATGAACCAATTATTTCCTAAAAGCTCCACCTCTGCACATTGCTGCCTTGGGGACTAAGCCTTAAACATATGAGCCTAGTGGGGATATTCCAGATGCTAACCATCACAATTCCCAAGCAAATTGGTACTTGAAGTAGATGCAACATCACCATAGCCCACCGCTTTCTGCATCTGTAGACAAAAAGAATATTCTTCCCTTTGCCTTCAAAAATATACTAATTATCATCTCAATAGAAGCACAGCAATGCCAACATTTGTATTTAAAGAAATGGTTGCATGTCATAGCAGGAGTTTTGTTGATTGCACATAATGTTTGGTCTTTTGGACTGGGAAAGCAGGGAAATAAGAAGAATTGTAGGGAATGAGCCCCATAAGAAAGAGACCCAAAGACTGGTATAGGAACATTCTGCAGGAAACTCCTGTCTGAGGAATTGAGAACTGAAGCAGGAAGGGATATTCACACCCAGAAAGAAGACCTCTGTCTACCTGCCCAGGGTGGATAAAACTTCAGGGAAAGTACTCCCCAGGGCATAAGGTGGAATGGGGGAGGGACAGACATGAATATAGACAGAGCACTATGGGGGGGGGGGCGGCTGGAATAAGGCCAATCATTACAAAAGTATAAAGTGCTTTCTCTTTCTCACTCTCTCCTTTTGTGCTTCCTGTCCAAATTTTTCCACACTTCTTTGTCACATTTGTTTCTTGGGATAATTTATTGCTTAAATAATGTATTTGGTTAAACCAATTTCTTAATTGAAAATTTGTTTTCCTGTCTACCCCCTTATCTCTGTCTTATACCTGTCTCAGAAACAGTTTCTTAGAGTCCCCCATATTGGGGCCTATATGCCCATTCCCCAAACCTCAGGACTTGTACTGTTTCGTACCTTCCCCCAGTGTGTTCTCAGTCCTTCAATTTCCCTACAGAGGATGGCCTCTCATGGCACTCACCCCTCTTATCTAAGGGCTCCCTCTTCTTTTTTATGTTTACTTTATCCACTATTGGAAACATACTTCTCGAATCCGTTGGGGAGTAAGGCTGAAAGGGTCCTGAATTCCTTCTTAACATCTTCCACCTTGGGCAAAGCCTGGATATGAGCAGGGGGCTGGTGGTGGTTAATTCCATTTGGACCTTGAGAGCTTGTTTGGAGGTTCTAGCAGGGGAGCGCAGCTACTCGTAGACCCTTGACCAAAGAATAGTCCTCCTCTATCGGGGAAGGTGGTCCTCTTCGACCAAGCACACAGCTTCTTTCTGGAGGGATGTACATGGAGCCATGAGGGAGGAAGTTAACACCCGCCTAGCCTGCCAAATCAGCCTAATCAATCCTGGCGATCAATGGGATGACAGATGTTGCAGCCAGATCACTCTCACATCCGGTTAATTCCATTTGGGACTAGGGAAACCATGGGAAGGAAAGTGCAAGTTTATCTAGGTTTGCCCTAGAAACAGATTAACAAGCACCTGCGGGGGAACTTAACCTTAGGGTGTCATTTTGGGAATCACTAAATCCATTTTGTTTCAGACATAAAGACGAGTACATTGATCACTTTGATTATTCACGCCAGTTTTTCAGTTTGCTGAGAGAGCTGGAAAAATCGGAGACTGTGCTCACCTGAGCCTTTGGAATGGGATTCGTGGCATCATCACTGGGAAAGAGCCAGTGGTTTTTGTGATTTGTATGCCACTACTGGTCAGTCCCATATTTCCACAAGTTTCCCAAAGGCCGTTCAGAGAGCCAAGATGGATCCTCCAGCCAACAAAAAATAGAAGTTAGCCGATAAATGTCACCTATTGTGCCACCCCTCAGTGGAACCATAGTGTGTTCCACCTAGTCCCCCACAGGAATAAGCCTCAATTCCCAGAGTGCCTACTTATTAGTGCCTTTTTTACTGACTTCCTGCCCTCCCTGTCTCATTTCTCTACTCTTATGATGGTGCTTCTTGAGATACTTGCAACCAAATCCTAGTCTTGGTCCTCTCTGAGGGGAACCTAAATTATGACAGCTTGGTCCTTTAACCGAGCCCATTCAGGAACACCAATGACTGGTTTTTAAGTCATTTTTATCTATTGTTTTCATGTAACTTCAGTTTGGTAAAATGAGAAAAAAGGGTGGTCATCTTTAGCTATTTCCTAGACCTTCTTTCAAGTTTTGCTGGACTTTCCAGCAAAGGACTGATCTTTCTCTTTGTCTATAATATTCCTTTGCTCTGGATGCAAGTATAAAACAACCTTTCAATCAGATCTTGTCAAGACTCTTATACTCGGCACTTTGATACATAAACTCTTCTTATTCTGCATGTATTTCCAACATCTCTTCAAGCTAAGCTACCCTCATCAGTTCTTTCCCTAAATCTAGAACTACTATTGCCCTGAAAAGCGGTCTGACCTAGAAAGAGAAATAAATGACACTCTATAGGTCTTCATTTATATGCTTCAATAAATATTCTTCCAAAACACTTCCTCAGGAAAAAGGACCAACGAATGTAATGGAAATCTATGGACCAGAATGGGTTACTAGGACCTCTTCTGACTGAGTAGCTAGGAGGATGAAGGAGAATAAACCTCCTTAGGAACAGCAAAGACCTTGTTGGAAGGGAAAGAAATGCAAGACCCAGCAGAAGGCAAACTATCTCTTTCTTGGATGTCTCATAGTTCCCCACGATATGTTTTCTTTCTCACTAGTAGTAAACTAGGAGTAGTAAACTCAACTTATGCAGTTGTGTTCCAGGTAGTCATTGGCTGGAGGTGCATAGACAGCAGCTGCCCAGCCCCCACAAAAAAAGACCCCACAAGTTTTTAAATTAATGACCAGGAATCGAAGAGAGTATTAATTTAATGACACGTTTCAATTTTCATAATTACTAGCACTTTCATGACCTGCCTTCCTGTGATTATGTTTAGCTACCTTGGTTAAATGTGGATGACTTCAAGCTCATGACTACAATAGCTAGGAGTGAGTGACTTCTACATATAACTGGTAAAAACTGCTTTTCAACATTTGGAATGCTAATATAGTCAGTCAGTCCCTCTCTCTCTCTGTCACTCCCCCCCCCTCCAATTTCTCCACACTAAAACAATCAGCTTAAGCCCTTCCTACAAAATTGGCAGCAAGTTTAGCATCATCATCCTCTTGTAGCTTCCGCTTTCCCCTTGGCTCATCCTGGAATCCTTGGTAATTACACAGTTCAAAAAAATTTAGTTTCCACATTCTAGCAAGAAGAGTCCTGGCATCTAACCTGACAGCTATGGTTGCTGCTGTGAGTCTTCTTGGTCCATTCACTGTTTCATCACCCAGATTCTGTTTCTAGACACCACGGTTCCATGAAGGAAAGAAGACTACAAAGATGATTCATTTTCTTGATGCCACAATTAGTCCCTGGTGCTGTTCTCAGGACTTCCCAGAGCCCAACCTCATAGTGTCCAGTACTTCCAATATCACTGTTAATCATCTTTTGAGGTGCTAGATACCCCTGAAATGCCACATCAGAGGTGTCTCAAGCTTCTACTGCCAGTGGATATAGTTCCTGTCCCCCACTACCCTCTCTTGGAAAGAACATGGGATAGCTGTCAAAACACTTGGTAGCAGCTATTACTGGAGAGTATGTGAAATCCGTTTTGCCATTCTCCTTTAGAAAGTGAGTTGAGAAACCAAGGTTAAGTTCTAGGTCGAGGTTAGGTGCTCCTGTTGAACAGATTCATTTGATCACCATTTTGTCCACTAATCATAACTTAATGTATTATATGTTCAAGATCGATAATCAGGCATTTCTAATTAAAGAAACCTAATTGGTCTTTAATCACTTATAAGAACAAAAATACTAATAATACAAGTTAAGTCATTCAAAACTTAATAGTAAAGCAAAATATATCCATCATCAGGACAAACCAAACTCACATATATACATATATTATATATTATATGTTATATATATTATATAATTTTTTGCATGCTAGGCATTGAACTCAAACATGCTAGGCACTCTACCACTGAGCCTATGTCCCCAGCCCTCTTATGTTTTTTTTTTAACACAATACTCTTTTCAGTATATATAAGAACAGTTATTAACCATTTGTTGTGAAATTGTCTATTTTAATTAGTAATATTTTTTGTTTAAAATTTATGCTCAAAATCCAAAATACACAGAAGATACATAGCTAAAAATCCTCCTTCCAGGACTTCTAGCCTTTCAATATCCTTTTCAAAAGATGGTATCAGTTGTTTTTTGCACTTTCTCAGAGATTCTTGTGCATTTATAGGCAGAGAGACATTCTTCCCTCCATCACCCTGTGGACACAAATGATAATGGAATCTCCACTCCATTACACCTATTACAAATAATTTATCAGTGGACAAAACAAAGAATTACAGAGCATCTACATTTTAAAAAGTATGGCTATGTGTACCACAATTTAATTAAGTAGAGACTAATTAAGGAGCAATGACATTAATTTTCCTTTAGCTAAGAGGGTCTTTCTTGCTTAAAAAGTATAAAAACAAGTGTATCTGCAGCAGATACACTGTTGTTCTGACAGATCAAGAACCCAGAGTTTTTCTGTCAATTTAAATGAAACAATATTCTCTGAAATTATGTTAAAAATTAATTGGGCTTTGCTTTTTCTATAATGTCTGTAAGGGAGAAAAATATGTGACCTAATTCTGATTGACTCACAAAATTTAACAGGATTTATATTGAGCGTGTATAGATGTTATTTTTGATATTTTTCCTGAGGCAACAAATTAACTATTACAAATTGGAATTTCATATTCTCATTAAAGGTAATTCTCTACATAGACAAAAAGATCTGCTGTCCGCATTCCCCAAAGAAAGAACTACTGTCAGCTAATGAATATGGTCAGCACACAGTCTCCGTTCCCCTTTTTGCCCACCTCAGCTCTGGAAGGCAGCTTCATCCAAGTGTCTTTTCCAGGCAGCCTACATGCATTACCTGAATAGGGCAGGGATGCAAAGGCATTCTAGCCAGATGTGGGATATTTTGGCAAGCAATCCTCACTCACGAATACCTCACTGGGTTGGCTAAGGCTTTATCCAGCCTGCACCACCCAGAAGTCTGAGCCTAGTAGAGAGCTGGGGTGACCTGCTCAAGGTACAGCTGGAAGTTACAGTGAAGGTGCCATTCTCCACAATGCCATATATGCACTGTCTCCAGAAGGAAGACTGTGTGAGTTCAAGAACCAAGGAGTAGATAGTATTCCCATTTACTGTCAGTCCTAATGACCCACTGAGGGACTTGTATGCTTCCTATCCTTGCAACTCCTGACTGCAAGGCTAGAGATTCTAGTCCCCTAAGGGGACTAGACACAGTCTGAGTCCAATGGAGTTATAATCCTTAGCTGATGCCTGGGTACTTTGGGTTTCTTTTATCTAGGGACCAGCAGGCCAGAAGAGTGAGTAGTCACTGTCTTAATAGGAATGATTGATTGTGATCAGCAGGAGGAGATTGGCTGCTATTATACAATGGGAATAGAGAGAAATAGGTATGGAACCCAAGTAATCTACTTGGTGCCTCGTATTACTCCCTTGCCTAATGGTGACTTTAAGTAAACAGGTGCAGCAAATGCAGATTTAGAAAGGCTTAGTGATGAGGCACTCAAGCCCCCGAGGGTCTGGATCGTGATACCAGGTTAGCCTCTGAGGCAATGAGTAGCCATTGCGACCCTGAGTCCAAGTGTCACAACAGGTAAGGTAGTTTATCCCACTAACCTATTTTCCATCAGGAAGAAAATCCCAGCAGAATTCTGAAAGAGGATCTTCCCAAATATCTCTAGAGAAGTGGATCCGGAGGGCATAGGAGTGCACAGTGGTAGACAGAGATGTACTGCCCAAACCCAAGAATGGACTTGGTGACTGCTTCAGCAGACAGCCTACAGCTGTTAGTTAGCACTTTCAGGGTCTGCCTCAGCTTTCTCCCTGCAAATCCCACCCTTTGTAGAGCACCCTGCATCTCCTGCCTCAACAAAGCAGCACATTCCTGTGACCAATAGTTCTTAGAGTTCTTTACCAGGTCGATCAGTTTCTCTGGGCTACTCTGCAGTCTGATTCTCCCTGCCAGTCCTACTTCCTTGTTCTTCCTTTCACAGGTGTTCACCTCTAGTAAATTCCTTGCACTCCCAAACTGTCTTAGCATCTACTTCCAGAGAATCCAACCTGAAACAGTTTTACATACCACAGCAACCAGTTATAGTATTTGGAGTCTCGTAAGACCTCTTTGGTCATATAACACCTTGAGGCACATTTATTTTAACATAGCACACGAATTGGTTACAGAAAAAAATGCACATGTGGTGCTATTTGGTACAGGAGAGCAAGCTTGATATTCCTGTGATTTCAGTTTAATACCTTATCAAATCAGATTTATTTTTGTACTGGGGATTGAACCCAGGGGTGCTTTACCACAGAGCTACATCCCCAGATCTTTTAATTTTTTTTTGAGACAATATCTAAGTTGCTGAGGTTACTGCAAATTGCTGAGGCTGGCCTTGAATTTGCAGCACTGCTGCCTTAGTCTCCCAAGTTGCTGGGATTATAGGTGTGTGCCACCATGCCCAGAGATCTTCAAATCAGATCTTTAAAAGTTGACTTGTGATGTGAAATATTTTCTCTCCTTACTGGAAGGGAGAGGGAGCATTTTTATTTGCTTCTAATTGTACTTCTGTGAATTATAGACTTGCTTTCTAATGTCAGGATTTGGAATTTCATTGGTTGTTATTTGAAGCAAAATGCAAGGCAGCTGATTTTACTGACAGAAATCAAGAAATGAAGCATTATAAACTAGAGTTAAGTCCTTATGGGTTTTCCCATCTTATATTTAGGGACAAAGATAGGTATTAGAAAAGAATATGTTGGCCCATGTTGAGATGTTCTGAATGTTAGTGTATTGCAGAGAGGTGGGGCAGAATTCATGAACATTTTAAAGATCTTGCCTTTTCTTTACTATTAAAAAAACAAAACCCAACCAAACAAAAGCCCACTTAGCTCCTAAGGAAGAGTCTCATGAAAGCAAGGCAAAGGTGATATAAGTAAGAAATATTAATACAATTGCACTTTATTTCATCTAAGCAACAAGCTTATGCACAGCCCAATACCTGCTCCATTCACTTGTGAATCAGGCTGTGCCAGGATAGGCTGGGTTATGTTAAGGTAACAACTCCATAGTCTCAGCATCTTCTCAAAAATTTTTAATTTTATTTTTTAGTGCATTATAGTTATACATAATAGTGGGATTCATTTAGACATATTCACAAATGCATATAATATAGTTTCCTCTATTTCATCTCCAGTTTTACCCCCTTTCTCTCCCTTCCTCTCTCCTCTGATCTCTTTCTTCAGCATCTTAAAACAAATTTGTTATTCATTCCTGTTACATCTGTCAGCTGAGAGGGCTGATGAAGGCCCCATTGTCTGGAACACAGCCAGCTGTGTCAGAGAACATCTCAAATCAGGAATTCAATGTTTCATCCCAGAAATGAAACACAATATTTCACCTTTGACTCACTGGTCAGATTTAGTTACATACATAAGTTACACAACCCAACCACAAAGAGGATGTAAAATCCTACAGTAGGCATAAAGCAAGAAGCTGGAAATACTGAGTGAACAGCATAAATGCTATCTCAAAAAGCATTTGAGATGTGTAAAAGCATAGTGGGAAATATCAGCTGGCTTCAAAAAGCAGTCTCCCAGTGATAAGGGACAGACAGATACAAATGGTAGGAATATGAGGTTGAGGGAATACTTCTATAAAATGGGTCCACTGTACTGACCCCCACATAATTCCTTTTCCAAGAAGCAATTTACCTGCAGCTCTACCTGGCCTAAGTGGACAGGATATGTCACATTTCAGCAAACTACCTGTTATCTGCAGGAGAAATGCAGGCCCAAAATAATATCAATAAGATAAACCCAAGTTACTCTGAAGGGTGAGAATGTTGTGACCTTTTTACAGACCAGATCCCAGAGCTCAGGAAGATAAGGATAGTTCCTCCTAACCATGAAATCTGTAAGAGTTGATGGATAAGAATCCAATTAGAACCAGTCAGCATGGGCCAAAGTGACCTAGAGTTATCATGGCAGGAGGGACTTGAAAGTCTGATGTCATCCTGCTATCAGTCAAAAGTCAAGAGGTGCACCTGGGAGGACTCTGGAAACTTCTTTGGGATCCCCAATAAAATGGAAGTGCAGGAGAGACACACTGTCCCTCTCCTCTCTGAGAGGACCCACTCTCTCCCTTGAGAGTGTCCCTTTCCCTTTTCCTATCCTTTCAATTAGCTCATGCCTGTAAATCTGAGCAACATGTCTGAAATCTGACTTGATGACAAGAATTCACGTTGCGTCAGTTTCCAGGAAGGCCCTAACCCTGTAACACCAGCATTTTCACCATTTACCAGTAAAGGGAGAATTGGTATCTCATCCTCACTCATGATTGTCTATTTGTCAGTTGCATATCCAAAGCGATGAAAAGATCTTTTACCTGTGACAGATCAACATTATAAGTAAAAGGATTGTACTGAAGGCATTTTATATTTTCTTGTATAATTTAGAAAATTTGTTTTAGTTTTTTAAGAGCACTGGATACTGTAAATCCATATGCATATTTTTTACTTGTTTGCAAATCTGCTTGCTGTCACCAATCATTTCTACGTTCCTAAGAGGGATCTGTTAATAGATTCTATTGTAAATAACCTACTTAATGGTCATAAATACACTATTTTGAGTTCAACACTGAGCTAGTGGCTAGAACCCTACTCTGGAATGGACGCATCACTGCCAGGTGGCTTCGGTACCAGGAATGATGCTCAGAGCGTGCCGCGGGGAGGACCGCTGGTGCCATCTTGTGGTTGCATGTGTACATTACGATCTTCACCCATTGCCGGGGCAGTGGGTGAACCAGCCAAAGAACCAGGACACAGCTGACGGGAAAACTGACAGGCGATTCTTTTCTACAAACTCTCCCTTAAGCCCCAGAGAAATTATTTGCTTTCCCAGCGCCAGTTTGAGAGAGAAATGAGTTCTAGAGTGGGTCAGCCGCAGCCGCGGTAGGTGGTTGGAAGACAGCAAAAGATGGTGCGTGTCTGATTCGCCCCAGTAGGAGTAGCAATAACGACTTGTGGGCACCCCCAAAACCCCAACACAATTATTCACTCGGGGTAGGCAGGTGTGAAAACCAAGCCACAAGGTGCAAGTATCGCTAGAAGCCCGAATGCAGATGGAACCGTTGCTCCTCAAGCATGTGGCTGGCTGGCTGATTCCCACTTACTAACCCCAAGCGGCTCAGCGGCGCCCCTTGGCGGCCGCCTGTAGAGTTAGCAGCCTCCGCTGCTGCCTGATGCAGGGGTTGCTGCAAAAGCCTGGTGTCCGCTCTGCTGAGGCCTCTGCGAAGACAAGGACTGGAAGATCGAAAGCCACAGGAAGGAGAGGAGTGTTCTGGCTTCCCGCGGGCGCTCTAGCTATTCAGCCTACTGAGACACACCCAAGAAAAAGGCAGCTGGAGGCCTAGGTGGCGGCGGCAGGGAGGGTGCTGGTGGAGAATGTGAGGCGGCCGCCAGCCTCCCAGTCCGGGAACCTACCTTCTGGCTCCCTCACCGTCAGAGCCTGGGAGGCAGAACCACCAAGCCGGCGGGCAGGGAGCCCCCAGGATCAAGGGTTGCCCCCAAATGAATTCGGAAACTGTGGGGTTTAGTTCACAAGGATCCAGGATCTATTCTATCCCGGATGAGAAGGGTTTCCTGGATTGAGAACCAGTTCCCAAAGGGATCCGATGCAGGGCGGTGTTTTTTTTTGTTTTGTTTTGTGGTAGGAGGTGAGGAGGTGAGTAGTGTCTTTCTTCTTTCCAGGCTCCCAGAGGCAACACCCAGGGCCACTAGGACCTACGGAAGCGTCACGTGTGAGGGTCTTGAACCTATCCTGTAATCCCCAGGTCTTTCAAGCCTAAACACAACGTCCCAGACTGAACAGGTGGGGAACAGAACAAGCAACTGGTTAAGACGAGGTAGGTCAGTTAAGGTTAGTTTCTCACCTTCCGGACTTGGTATGGAGAACTCCAAACTCAAAAGCCACAGGAATTTCTGCTACAGGAATCCAGACCCATTTCAGAACATTCAAAGTTTCTTAGCCTGAGAAGGCATCCCTGAAGCAGACCAACTGGTTTAGGGTAAAACAAATAGTTGGGTCCATTCTGGGTCTTCCCTGGCTCAGTGCCTTTAGGATTTAGGGGTTTTCCCGGAAGGACCAAGGATTGGCCCAGATCTATTTAGTGGATCTAGGCCTGAGAACAGACAGGATGAAGATACAGCTGGCAGATGCCTGAGAGGATTGACAGTCCTCACCGCCATAGGCTTACCTGTAGACAGACCCAAGGGCTACAGAGGGACAATGGGAAGCAAGGAAACAAATTTAGGAATCCAGATGTGATATAATGGCAGCTTAAACTAGCATGTTAGCAATGGAGCTACTGAGAAGTCACATTTAGAATATGTTTCATAGGAAGTGTCAACAAAGCTTTCTAATTAATTAGAGGTAGGGTATATGAGAAAGAGAAGAATGGGGGAACAACTCAAATTTTGACTCAGAGCAATAAACCTTCCATTGACTGAAATGGGAAGAAGTTGGTGGAGCAGGAGGGAAAGGTAGAACAAGTAGCAAAAGTTTTGTATTGGACCTATTATTTAAGATTCCTATTAGACCCCTCCTTGGTGGTGCAGGCCTGTAATCCCAGTGGCTGGGGAGGCTGAGGCAGGCGGATAGAGAGTTCAAGGCCAGCTTCAGCAACTTAGTGAGGCCCTAAGCAACTGAGACCCTGTTTCTAAATATTTTTAAAAGGGCTGGGGGTGTGACTCAGTGGTTAAGCCCCTGGGGTTCAATCCTTGGCACCAAAGGGCGGGGGGGAGATTCCTATTAGACATATGAGTAACTGTTAAAGCAGTGGATTCTTCTGTAGGTAAGAATGCTGGAACAGAGAAAAAAATTGACTGTCCTCATATATCTGTATGTAGATTTATATAGGATTTAGAGCCACGGGACTAGAAATGACAGTGTAGAGATAGAATATAAGGCTGAGCCTTAAGGAGTGATAGCAATGGATGTTGATAAGTAGTAGCCAGGGAGGTAGGAGGAAAACACAAAAGGTGTTTCAAGAAAGAAAAAACAACCAACTCTGTCAAATTCTCATGAGACTATTTGATTTGAAAATGGACCGAAAATGTGTAGATCTTTTGTTTTTGTGGTGGGAAGGGGAAGGAGAATTGATGTCATTACAATGTAGACTTTTCTAATCCATGAACAGAGTATAAGTTTCTGTTTATGTCCTTGTTTGTGTCTCACAACAGTATTATAATTTTCTCTCTATAAGTACTATTGGATTTATTCCTATATCCTTCATTTTTGTGAGTTATTACAAATGGTATAGTTAGAATCCTTAAGAAATTATTATTACCAGTTCCATAGCAATAATAGTATAAAAACTAGCCCTAAAATAACTGCATATTAGCTGGGGTGGGGTGTGTATGTCTATAATCCCAGCAGCCCAGGAGACTGAGGCAGGAGAATTATAAAATTCAAAGCCAGCCTGAGCAACTTAGCAAGACCCTAAGCAACTCAGTGAGACTCTGTCTCTAAATAAAATTTAAAAAAGGGCTGGGGATGTGGCTCAGTGGTTAAGCACCCCTGGGTTCAATCCTTCGTACCAAAAACAAAAACAAAAAAAACCTGTATATTATACTTGGCAAGTCAATTTTTTCTCTGTTCCAGCATTCTTACCTACAGAAGAATCCACTGCTTTAACAGTTACTCATATATTATACTAGGATGTTGTATATCATACTAGGATGTTCTTCTCTCCCAGTACCCACAAAAACAAACAAAACATTAATAAGTTGGAAATCTGGGACTCCATGAGGTCTTTCAGGTGTTTGGGGCATAGACTTGTTAATGCACACTTACAGTAAAATAAGAGCCAATAAAATTGCTGTCTTCTTTATACCTCATTTCTTGTTTTGTTTCTAAATACAGGAGCAGAACCCTCAAAGGGTAAGAAACTCATATTCCAATCTTCCTTTTTCATTTCCATATTACTCTAAGCACATACTACTCTTTAACCTTTAAGACTTAAAAAGGATAAAAAAGAATAAATTGTGGAGAGGGTGCATATGATAAAAGGGAAAGATTGCAAGACATGATATGGGAGTTAATGGACAAGGAAAATCTCTAATAAAAGCTAGAAATAATTGATTTAGGCCTTCTGGAAAAATAAAGTTCCTCATATGTGGTGTTTGCTAAAAATACAATTTAATTTCAAGGAAGCAATGAAGGTCTCCAGTGAAACTGCACTCATCTGAGCCAGCCGTGACTTCTTCAAGTCCATTTCTAGAAGGGCAGAGAAAGACCTTGAGTAGAAGAAACATGCATTTACACAAACAGGTTTACATGTGCCACATTTATTTTGGAAAATAATCATTTTCTAACTTTAATTCAACCACATCTTAAAATTTCACAAGCTTTGATTATAATATACTAGAATTCAAATCTTTTTTTTAACCAAAAATTGAACCCAGGGACACTTAACCACTGAGCCATATCCCCAGCCCTTTTTGGTACTATATCTTAGAGACAGGGTCTCACTGAGTTGCTTAGGGCCTCATTAAATTGCCAAGGCTGGCTTTGAATTCACGATCCTCCTGCCTCAGCCTCCCCAGCTGCTGGATTATAGGTGAGCACCATCGCCCCCAGCTAGAATTCAAACCTTAACCTTATACTTACTAGCTTCTTGAATTGCAACTTCTCTTTCCTCCTTCTGTGAAATCTATATTATGTACATAACAACTAAACCTTATTTTTTCAATCCATTATTTGCTTTACATGGATTATTTCACTTAACCTTCATGTTGCTGTCATTACTTCACAATATTGGTGGAGATTTTGATCTTTTAATTGATCATTATCTTGATTAATTTACATAATATGTTCTCTCCCCTCAGTGTTTGATAAATCTGCCTGGGCCTAGGCCTGTATTTAAGGGTAGATCTTTGATTACCTTTTTAGTTTCTCTAATAGTTATTGTTTATTCATGTGTTCTCTTTTTCTAGAAGCAACTGTTAATTTGTAGGGAAAAGTTCAAATTTTTGTTTACATTTGCAAATAAATTCACATGAAAAATACATATATAGCCAGGTACATTTGTAATCCCGTTACTCAGGAGGCTAAGGCAGGAGGATCCCAAGTTGGAGGTCAGCCTCAGCTACTCAGCTATACCCTATCTAAGCAAAATACGTATCATTTTTAATTTCTTCTATATTTAATGTTATGTGTTATGTGCCTTTTCTCTTTTAATGTTAAATTTACCAAAGAACGCTTTATTTTTCTGAGAACAGCCTTTGGTCTTATTCATTAACTTTGATGGAGTAGGAAAGTATGATCTATCCCATTGATTCTGCTTTTATTTAAATTTATTCCTCCTACCCTCATGTTTTCCTGTTGTTCCTTTATTAGTTCAATTCTTGTTAGTTTCTTCTTTCTTTTTTTAAATCAGGGATTGAACTTGGGGCCTTTAACCACTAAGCCACATCCTCAGTCCCCTTCTTAAACATTTTTTATTTTGAAACAAGTTCTTGCTATGTTGCTTAGGGGCTAAGTTGCTGAGGCTGGCTTTGAACCTACTATCCTCCTGCCTCAGCCTTTAATTCATTTTTAATAGTTCTTATTTTCTCTTAAATGCATTCTAAAACTATGAATTTTTTCTGATCATACAGATTGTTGATCATAAAAAGTAGCTAATTTTTATTTTGACATCCCCTTAACCTTTGTGCTTTCTTTTAAGAGTATAGATTAGGGAGAACATGCTTAGTTGTTTTATTGCTTTATAATCAGTGAACATACCCTGGTATGGTTTCAGATTTTCAAAATGTGTTGATTTAATTTGCCCTCTTCCTCATGGTCAATTTTTGTTAATATTCCATGGAATTTGAAAATAATGTAACTTTCTCATTTTGAATATAAAATCACATAGATATATATAATTATGATTTATCTTATTGACCATGTTTATCTGTCAACTCCTGAGGACTGTATTAAAAGTAATTAGTGTGATTGTTGACCTAAAAATCCTTGTAGGCTGGGCTCAGGAGGCTTAGGCAAGAGGACTGCAAGTTCAAAGCCAGCCTCAGTAAAAGCAAGGTGCTAAGCAACTCAGTGAGACCTTGTCTCTAAATAAAATATGAAATAGGGCTGGGGATGTGGCTCAGTGGTCGAGTACCCCTGAGTTCAATCCCTGGCACCCCTACCCCCCCAAAAAAATCCTTGTAGCCAGGATAGTTGTGCACACCTCTTATCCCATCTACTCTGGAGGCTCAGGCAGGAACATCATAAGTTTGAGGTCAGCCTTGGCAAATTAGTGAGACCCTCAGCAACTTAGTGAGACCCTATGTGTAAATAGAATAATAAAGTTCTTGTATGCACATTTGTATGAGTTGATACATGTGTGTGTACTTGTGTTAAAAGGCAATTCATGATCATTCCTTAATGGATTACAATTTATATGAATATGAAATATCTTTCTTCTAGAACCTTATATATGTAGATCTATCTAATCTACATTTTTTTAACTTCGTAGTAATAATGTCTCTATCCTCCTTCCTTTGCTTGATTTCTCTTCACTTTTGCCCTCCCCACCACTCCGCATGTTAATGTCATCTGGAATTTAAATTCCAGATTTTCTTAATTTTTTAAAGAATCTAATACTTTTCTTTTTTTAAATTTTTTTTTCTTAGTTGTAGGTGGACACAATGTCTTTATTTTATTGCTTTGTATGTGGTGCTGAGGATCGAACCTAGGGCCCCCACGCATGCGAGGCAAGCGCTCTACCACTGAGCCACAATCCCAGCCCCTAAAGAATCTAATAGCAATATGTCTTACTAGGTACATGGTCCTCTTTGCTTCTAGTATACAGCATTCCTTGGAATCTTTTTTAAAAGTTCTTACTGGAGGGCTAGAGATGTGGCTTGCTTCACATGCATAAGATCCTGGGTTGAATCCCCTGCACTGCAAAAGAAAATTCTTATAGGACAATGATTGTAGTAATTCCCTCAGAGATAGTCTGAAAAGTCTCTCACAAGCCGGGCGCGGTGGCGCATGCCTGTAATCGCAGCACTTAGGGAGGCTGAGACAGGAGAATCGCGAGTTCAAAGCCAGCCTCAGCAATGGCGAGGTGCTAAGCAACTCAGTGAGACCCTGTCTCTACATAAAACACAAAATAGGGCTGGAGATGTGGCTCAGTGGTCGAGTACCCCGGAGTTCAATCCCTGGTACCAAAAAAAAAAAAAAAAAAAAAATCGGAAAAGTCTCTCACATCTAAACAATAGTTGTCTAGATATAAAAGTTGTTTCAAAATTCTTTTCCTTGTTTTTTTTTTTAAAGATAATGCTTCATTGTCTTATATCCAGTACTGCCTAAATATATGATATCTTTAGACCTTTCTTTTTAACTTTTTGTTCTAAAATTTTATTACCATGTATCTAGTTGAGGGTCATTTTCATTTCATACTTGTATCCTCAGAATTTATTGGAAACTTGTAGTATGAAGATATATGTATGAATTTAGATCCTGTGAAAAATGTACCTTTTCTTCCTTTATTTTCTTGACTTTGGTTGTCAAGGAAATGGTAGGGGACACTATTGGCAAAGATTATAATTTAATTGGTGTTCTGAAGTTGTGCAGTCTATAATCACCAAACCTTACTTAGTATATCTGTATTTTATTGCTTAAATTTTCTCAATTCTCTCCTTATCAAACTTATCCTATTGGATGAATTTGGGGGTACCTGGATCTATTCGTTCATGTCATTTAACTTAACTTTCATATTTTTCATCTTTGTAACTTTTTATATGAGGGGGCAATTTCTGATTTGATCTTTTTTTTTTTTCCATCTGTGGAGAAATATAGGTATGGAGTTTGATTCTGGATTTGGCCCTTGTTTTAAGTTTTTTTCAATAGCCAAATTTTAGATTTCTAGGATCTTTAGTTAATTTTTCTTATATTATATTATCTTCTCTTATACTGAGGGTATTAGTTATATTGAGTTCTCTTCTGTTAACTGTTTCTTTGGGTTTTACTCTTTAATGTCTCTGATTGAATAACATAATTCAGATCCATATTAGCTCAGTTTTACTTAGACTCCATATTGGACACTAGAGCTATATTCCCTTCAAAGTTCTCAATCTACCATTTTATCAGAGGCAGGCTTATGATGCAGAAAAACTTCTGCTTTTCTTTGACTGAAGGAGAGAGGATATTTCCCCTTCTGAAATTTATGATGACTCTTAGTTATGTGCATATCTGTATGGGGGGATTCTTTTGCTGAAATGTACCTGTGTGTAAAGGAAGGCGTATAATATTGTAAGTTCCTAGAAGCGAGTCTTTACATCATGGTAACTCCCAGTAACCTGATGCATTTTTCTATCTCTCTGAACCAAGTTTGACCACCCTCACTGATGGAACCAAACACTTTTGTGCCTTATTACATTCCCTAGGATTGGAGAGGATTGATATGATAAACCTTACCTGCTGTTCCTGCTGTGATATCCCAACAGTCACTTGTCAGTTGTCCCCAGACCAACTCTTGTTCCTGGTATGTTTGTTCCAAACAGTGTGGATCATTCCTTGGTCCACTCCTGTCTTCTGAATACCATCTGCCATCTTTTATGTCAATTTTATATCATTTCTAGGAATTTGGAGTGAACGATGGTGAGTTAAAGGTGATGTGCTAGTCATCTTTTTATCACTGTGACCAAAATACCTGACGAGGACAAGGTGAGGCAGAATGGCAGAAAGGAGTGGTGGAGTGCTGCCTACCTAACTTAAGGAAGCAGAGGGAGCAAGGGGAAAGGGCTGTAGGGAAGAACAACCCTTCCAAGGCATGCTCCCAGTGACCCACCTCCTCCAGCCGTGACCCACCCGCCTACAGTTACCACCTAGACAGTAGGATGGACTGATTAGGTCACAGCTCTCACAATCCAACCATTTCACCTCTGAACATTCCTGCATTAACACAGGAGTTTTTGGGGGATACCTCATATCCCAACCATAACAGATGGGAAGAATGTGACACACCTTCATTACATTTTCTTGAATTAGTAGTCATATTCACTTGTGCATTAGAGATGAGAAACTTGCATGGTGTTCAGTAAAACTTCCTTACTGCCAATCTTAACTACCCCTAGTTGAAATGCTTATTAACTGTCAAATATTAGCATTGTTATATATAATTATTCATTTATTTTTCATAAAACATTATGCAATAAGCGCTACTATTACTCCCAATTTTAAGATGAGGAAACACAGATTAAGAACCTAACATACGGGGCTGGGATTGTGGCGCAGTGGTAGCGTGCTCACCTAGCACGCGTGAGGCACTGGGTTCGATCCTCAGCACCACATAAAAACAAAGATATTCTGTCCACCTAAAACTAAAAAATAAATAAATAAATATTAAAAAAAAAAAAAAAAAAAAAAAAAAAAAAAAAAAAAAAAAAAAAAAAAAAAGAACCTAACATACAATTGAGGAACACAAGAGCCAGGCTGCACACCAGCTAGTTTCTCAACAGCCTGTACTTTTTGCTAAAACATTATACGTTTAAACATCGTGCCCAGAAATTTTTAGAAACACATCATCCCTCTATACTGCCAGGGAAAGTCTTCAAATATATTTACTTTGATGTCTCTGTGTTGTAAAGGTCTATATTTCCATCTATCAGTTCAACCTAAATGACTTGGTCAATGCTTATAATCCATATATTAGTTTCTCATGTCAGGAAAAATATTCATGGTTTTTTATTTTCCTTTGCTTTTAAAATCTTTGCAACTCTACTCCATTCCCCACATAAAAGATTTGCATATACGAATCCAGAAAGATTTCTCAGTTATGCCCCTTTCCCTCCCAAACACATCCTCACAATCATAACAACATTAAATAAACTTTCCTTACACAAATGAGAATTTTCTCTTTCCTTTTTTTTCTCTAGGCTAAAAACTGGAATTCAAGTTTTACCTTGGGTAACTCTCCTGCTAAAATTGTATTCTTCTCTACACATACTTGCTGTTTCAGCAGAGTTGTGGAAGGAAGGTCATTTAAGAATAATTTCTAATACTATAAACATCAGATTTCAAAACTTAAAAGGACTCAGAAAAAAACCATCAACAATAAAGTTTAGAGAAACAAAATCATTCAATTTTTCACAATGTAGCAGGGAAAAGAGGTAAGAAACCTCAGAAAACAATGTGGTTTCCTTACTGGACCTAATTCTATGGTTGATATGTATGAAAGTTAATCATTGTATCTTTCTCCTGTTTATTAACTATAATATGGGTGTTGAGTGAGGAGACTTGCCAAACTAGATGAAATATACTTCCATAGATATATTACCTGAGATAAATGTTCATCCTGAGAGCAACATTGATGAAATATTTACCATGTTCCAGCCACTGTGCCAAGAGGATTATATTAGAAGGAAGCTTGAGGATCAATAATTGGGATCCCTTAATTTCACAGAAAACTATGAGACCCAAATAAATTAAGAAGCCCCAGTGGTCAGTGAACTTAGCACTAAGTTCCTGTAATTAAACTATTTTAGGCTCAGTATCACTGACTACTCTCACCATTACAGAGGCTAATATAATCTAATCTTCATTGGTTCTAACAAGATCTGTTAAGTCATCTTTCCCTGGCCTCTTGTCTGGAAGTCATCAGGAAAAGGCCAGGGAATTCTCAAGTGAAAATCTGAAATTTGCAGTGAAAGATATCATCACATATGGCACGTTTTATGCAACTTTTAATTAGATGTAAGTTGAACTACATTATAAAGATATGAATAAAATTCATTAAGTACAGAGTTGTCCTGAGGAGGACTTATCAACAATGGCTTAATTTCAAAGCCCATTCCAGTAAATTGTAAACTAAGGTTTTCCTATTGTATTTATTTGGTAAAAAGAACATCCACTAACCTTTGTCAGGATGTCTTGAGTTATGCAAGTTTTTAACTAGTCTTCAGAGATTCATTCTACATATTAACTATGGCCTTTTGTGTACCATAAATTCCTTCTCCATTCATTCTCAAATTCTTTCCTTTCTCAGAACACTAGTGGACTGGGGATGTAGCTTGGTGGTAGACCACTTGCCTAGCCTGTACAAGATGCTGCTTTTGATCCCCAGTACTGTGCAAAACAACAAAAACAAAAAACACACACAAGGGTTCTGACACACCCACAGCTTGATTTTAACATGTGAGCAACAATTTTAAAATTTGGTGCCAACATATGGGCACCAAATAGATACTTCCAAAATGTATTAAAATACACACACCTGAAAACACTGAAAATCACTTCCCCACATCCAATCTGACTGAAAGTAGCAAACTTCATCAGAGGCACTATGAAATATGCTTAATGAGCAAACAATTTCACAATTTTTTTTTTTTTTTTTGGTACTGAAGATTGAACTCAGGGGCACTCGACCACTGAGCCACACCCCCAGCCCTATTTTGTGTTTTATGTAGAGACAGGGTCTCACTGAGTTGCTTAGCACCTTTCCGTTGCTGAGGCTGGCTTTGAACTCGTGATTCTCCTGTCTCAGCCTCCCTAAGTGCTGGGATTACAGGCTTGCGCCACCGCGCCCGGCTCAATTTCACAATTCTTACAACCACAAGTTTTTTAAAGAATCTAAAACAGGGTCCTTGCCCAGGAAGTTTTCCTGTGGAAAATGCCCGGTAAACAGTCAGATTAAGCCTATGGAATGTTCATCTTTCAAGTAAAGAACAATAACATAGGTTGGGTGGGGTCCAGGGATAGCATGACAGGTCTTTGGACCATGGGTGGGTCTCAATCTCTGCACAAGAATCAACATTGTGGATCAGGTAACTCTTTGTTGTGAGGGGCTGTCCTGTACATTATAATGCACAGCATCATTGCTGGCCTCTTCCCATTAAATGCCAGTAGCACCTCTCACACATCATGAAATAAAAAATATCTCCTGATATTGCCAAATGTCTTATGGGAGTGGGTAGCAAACTCTGACTGAAGTTAGGGGAGGATGGCAAGGTCAGAATTTATAGACAGGCCAACAGACTAAAGCTTATACCTCTGTTGGAGAAAGTTTGCAACATACCTAAAAGTATAAAGACAAATAGGTTAAACTGAAAAACATTTAAGTAGGGAGTTGGGGAACTGACAACTTTCCATTTACACATTCATTAGAGTACACAAAACACAGCTTGTTCATTACTTGCAAAAATAGGATGATATGGCTGGGAGCGGTGGCACATCTAATTCTAGCAACTCGGGAGACTGAGACAAGGAGGACCTAGCATGAAGCCAGGCTCAGCAACTTGGCAAAACAATCTCAAAAAATATTATAAGGCAAGGAATACCAGTGTTAGAGGGCCCGAGTTAGATTCTCAGTGGAAAAAAAAAAAAAAAAAAAAAAAAAACACCCAAAACGCGTTGTGTAGCCTGTTTTAAGACTAAAGAGACATTTGCCCCATTTTTCCTCTTCTTCCCCAAGATCCTTTGAAACGGTTATCAAACCTATTCTCAGCTATTATACCAACACTCCCAAGGACTTGGTAGGGACTTTACTGACAAGACATTCATTTGACTGAGCAATACTGGTGGTTAAAGGATTACTAATCCTAGACCCAAATGTATTCGTGACCACGTTCTCGTCGTACCTAAACAAAAGCTAACGGCCCCTTTGTGTTTACAGCCATTTTCTCCGATAACTGAAGTGGCTCTGAAAAGAGCCTTTGGGGTAAAATAGTTGATCTATCGCATTCCTTGTGTACCCTTACTTCGAGCTGGTGTATTTAGTGACCGCCTTGGTGCCCTCGGACACGGCGTGCTTGGCCAGCTCGCCCGGCAGCAGCAGGCGTACGGCCGTCTGGATCTCCCGCGACGTGATGGTGGAGCGCTTGTTGTAATGCGCCAGGCGGGAAGCTTCGCCCGCGATGCGCTCAAAGATGTCGTTGACGAACGAGTTCATGATGCCCATGGCCTTGGACGAGATGCCGGTGTCGGGGTGGACTTGCTTGAGTACCTTGTACACGTAAACGGAATAGCTCTCCTTGCGGC
>PVHX01009188.1:0-78027 GCA_004024805.1 Geosciurus inauris
GGGGGAGGGCTGCTGTTTGACACGGGTGGCACAGACATCAGAAGTGAGGAAGTGAGCCACTTGAAAATCAGAGGAAGCACATCCACCGCAGAAAGGGAAGGAAATGCAATGCCATGGGGCTGGGCTCTGTCTGGTGCATTGCAGATGAGCAAGAGGTCTGGAATTGCAACAGCCCAGTGGGTGAAGGGGAGGGTGGCAGGGGTCCTGGTCATGGAGAGTCTTGAATGCCACTAAAGAGTCTGGCATTTCTCAGGTGTGGTACTGTATTAGTGAACTGTCACTATTAACAAGATACCTGACATGGGCTACTTGTGAAGTAAAGAGGTTTATTTAGCTCATTTTGGGAAGTTTGATGTCCAAGATGAGGTGGCTCTATTCATTCAGCTTCTGGTAAAGACCATGGAGGACAGCATGTCATGGGGGGAGCAAATGTTGGGTAAATTGTCATGTCCTGAACTAGAGCAGAGTGAGGATGGAGGGGACCTGCAATCCCTTCTGAGGGCACACCCCCAGTGACCCAGGGATCTCCCACTGGGCCCACCTCTTCAATGTCCAACACCATTACCTTGGGGATCAAGCCTCTAACACATGAACCTTTGTGGAATATAATTAAACATAACACATCCTAATCAAATCGCCTCCAAACTGACTTGATCTGACTTGTGTTTTAGCAGGATCACTCCAGCTGCTGTGCTAGAAAGAGACTAGTTAGGTGGCTACTGCAATGATCCAAGCAAGACAGAATGAAGGCTTAGCCTGGAGTGACTGGCTGGTAATGAAGGTAGTGAATCATCCGTATCCAGGTATGTCTTTGCAGCAAAGCAGACTGGATCATAGGGATATCTGTGAAAATAATCAGGGCCTCTGGGGCTCATGCCAGCATTTACCACTAGATTTGTGACTTAGAGTGGCAAATGTGTGTCATCTACAAAGAGATTAAAAAGGCTTCCAAAGCTCAAAAATAAGTCCAGCCAAACATGTGACCCCAATGACATCACAACAGAGTTATGGCAAAAAGAGTTAAATAAAGTTTGTTTCACAGCCAAGAAAGAACAATGGCATTCTGACAGGAAGCAAATAACTATGTAGAAGTCTAGTCACTACACAGAGATGCAAGAGGATTTTTGATTAGACTAATACCAATCAATGCCTCTGACTTGTAACAGTGGTCCACTGCACCTTTTGAATATAGTCCTTGCCGCTCCGAAGCTTATTTTTAAAGGGACATGTTTTCTTTTCCTTTTTCCTCCTCTCCTCCTTCATAACTTGGGGTAGGAAACAAGATTACCTTTTCCCATCCTAGGCCCAGTTATCTATCCTTGAGCACACACTCATCCCAGGAAGGAGGTGTCCCAAAGAATATCTAGGAAGTGACTATGTCCCAAATTAACAAGTGAATTTCAACACACCCTCAGGGAGCACCTGGGGCCCCATCAGGGCACATCTAGAATGTAGCCTTTAAAGAGCTTCTTTAAAAGCTCTCTGTTCTCATGGATAGAACCACAGCCTCTGGGACTGGAGTCCTCTGTGTTGCTTCTTTGATAGCAAAACAATAAATCTTTTTCTTTTTTCTTCAAATCATGTCTTCCTTATTAAATTGGCATCAGGGACAAGGACCAAGCTTTCAGTAATAGACAGATAGCTCCCAATGTGCATGGGCTACTAATTGTCCTGGGAAGAAGTAACCGAGGCCTCCTAGACCAGAGGAAGCCGAGAAACAATGAGATGACTCCAATTGAAATGGTTTTTGTTACAGGGCTTCTTAGGGCCTTGCTCATGTTAGCATACAGCAGGATTCTCCAAAGGGAGCCTTATTGGGGCCATACGTTTTGTTGTGGTTGTTTTAATGGAGTCCCTTCCAAGAGTAACATTATTTGAAATACTTTGGGGAACTACTAAATTAGATTCACGTATAACACTTGAGCATCTACTCTGAGGGGTGAAAGCCCATAATTGAATAAAAAGTCCCCAGGATTCTACGCTGAGTGCTGGGGGTACAAAGAAAAATAAGGAGACTACATATCATGGGGCGGTTTGCCCTGCAGGGGCTCAGGGCAACTGGCTACCTGCTTACCATCCACCTGATTCTAGCCCACCAAGAAAGGGTAAAGCTGGAGAAGAGTGAAGCAGTAAAGGCTCAGAGAGACCAGTCTTCTGGGTGCTTCTCTCCATAGATTTCTCTGTTCCTCTCCATAAGCACAGGTATTTGGAGAAGATTTCTAGGAGATGAGCATCTTTCTAAAGCACATTCCTCAATTCACATCAATTCCTCAATTCACTTGGGTCCATCAAAAGGAAATAAAAGAAAATAATATTTGTGGGGTAAGCTTTGCACTGCCCCCTGGACATAGATCAATTCCCTTTGGTCTTCATTACAATTCCACAACATTAGTGGTTAACACTGAAGGACCATTTAGTAGGGGAGAAGCCCTACCCATGCAGAGTCCTCCATTTAGGCCCTTTGAAGGAGGTATTGTTATTCACACTGCAAGAAAGGAAGACTTTTAGACATTTGGGAATCTGCCCAATATCACTCTCCCATAGTTGTGGAATGATATACCTAAACTTCGGTGTGGTGTCAAAGCCTGCTCTCTTCTTAACACATCTGTTCCTGGTTTATTTACTGCGTAGGCTGTGCAACAACAGAAGGCTTGCCACAGACCTTATCAAACTTACTAGCACACCCTGGAGATCAAATAGGCTGGAAGAAGTTAGCTCAGGACAGCGTTCAAAGCCTGAGACATCTAGACAGGACCCTGAATGCCAAAAAGATGGAGACGTGGTGTAGAGTGGGGCTCTCTGCAGCTGTTCTGATGTGACTGAGCTGTGTTCACTGGTCTATGGCCCCAGAAGAACTGGCTCTCACTTACTGCAATTCCAAAGTCATTCCTCTAAAAACATGGTAAAGCGAGATTCACAGATCTCTCAACTGTAAATCAGGGAATGGCTCAACAGAGCACAAAATGTGGGGTCTGTACAACCCCTGACCTTGAGTTGGATGATGGCTGGAGTCACTGAGAAGGAAAACGAGTTGGTACAGAGACATGCTGAAGTATACAAATGTCATTTCATAATAAAAAAAAAAGATGTCAGAAGTAGCACATTTTTCATTCTCCCTACAAATGACTCCATCTCTGTTATGGTACAGAATCATTTTATACATCAGAAATCCATAAAATCTCTTCAAATAGAGTCTCTCTGGCTGAAATATGCTTTTCTTGGTAGACAGGGAGTTTATCTGCCTCCCTGATCATGACTGAAGTTTCCAAAGCAGATTTACTTTTTGTAAAGGCTGTGTTTTAGTTTTACATTCCCATATATCATAGAAATGATTATAGTCCCCATTATTGTTTTCCAGACATATAATCACATTTGCCAAATTCACTGAAAAATGATTGAGAAAATAACCTATATCTGTATTTATCTATCTATATATGTATGTGTGTTTATATATACATACATATATACATGTAGTATAGGTATAAATATATATATTGTTGGCTAGGAGAAATCCTGCGATGATGCTGCCGATTAATAGACGTTTGATTGAGTTTATTATATATGACTATATATACATTTGTGTATATATATATGTATATATATGTATATATATGACTATATATACATTTACATACATATAACCCTTATGTTCTATCAATTTAATCACACAATTTTAATCCTAATTTATTACTTTGGTATCAATGTTGATTCCTCAAAATCTGTGAAAATGAATCTTGATTATCTTAATAGCTCAAAAAGGAGGTCACAGGTCCAGAAATTTAAAATGAAAAATATTAACTACAATATCTTTTGGCTCATTTTATGTACCATTCAGCTAGATACTTCACAAATGTTACTTTATCCTCACAAAACCCACACAAAATTAAGTGTTGTGATTCCAGTGTTACAGAAGAACGACCTGGAGTTTGGCAAGGACAGGCAACTGCCCCAGGGAGTTGTGCATGGGCAGGGGACTTAAACCCCAGCCTGCATTACTACAACACCTGTGCTCCAGGGAGGTCTCAGTTGCTGGGTCCAGGTTTGATCTGTTCCATTTCAACCCAAGTGGAAGCAATACCAAGGCATACAGCCCTCTGGAGAAGTGGGGGAGAGTGTGTGTGTGTGTACAAGGAGGAAAAAACGTCTTCTGATTTTATTAGTGGACTGTCTGGGGACAAAGAACAGAGGTGCTCTCAGTTCATCCAAGAAATAGTGTCTGTGACAGGCACTCTGCTTCACTGAGCCATCTTCTTCAGAAAGGCCATATCCTCGGCCCCACTGGAGATTAGATATGTGGCCCACTGGTCCAAAAATGGCAAGTCCTCAAGGCTGTCGGTCTGGCTTCCCCCAAGGTACCAACATTTTTCTTAAAGAGATTCTTTCACAGATTTAGAAAATAAATAAATTTGCATTCTTTGAAGAATGCAAACTGAAAGAGCTTGGATTTCTGTACCTTGGGTAAAATACTCATGATAACCTCAGGATACACTAATGTGCTTTGGGGATTGTTTTAATACATTTTACTTGTGATGCCTCAAAAACTGAAGAACAGGAAGGAAAAAAAAAAAAAAAAAACAAGCATTTCCCATCCCCTATCCACTCTGATTTTCAGAAGAGCCTATTAATCCAAAGTCCCTAAAAACCTATGAGAGATACCTACAATCATTTTTACTTACTTAGTTTTTTTATGTAGTGCTGAGGATTGAACCCAGTGCCTTATGTACACTAGGCAAGAGCTCTACCACTAAGCCACAACCCAGCCCTACAATCATTTTTAAATACCCCATTTTTCATACTCCTTCCAGACCACCCAAGCCATTCTGTGTGATGCATCACAGATCCATTCTGTGATTCTGCTGAGCAAGGGTCCCTCCACATTATCACTGTTCAAAAACACTCCCCTGCTTCGTCCTAGCTCTAAACTACCATTGACACCCTTTCCTCTCTTCTCTTGTGTACCTTTTCCTTGAAGTCTCTCATTGATTCAACATAAGAGAGGCTTTATCCATGTATTTATCCAATATTAGCCTCATTCAACTCTAGTTTCAGTGGAGTCTGGCATGATAGGAGTCTACTATGATAGGATGCTATTGTGTATAGAATAATGCCTGCATAATTTGTGATTAAGTGTTCTATAACCAATTTTGACATTACCCAGACAGGTTTTAGGAGAACAAACAGTATCTTCATTATTCTTAGTCCCACTTAACATGAACTGGGCCTTTATCTAAAGGAGGATGAACGTGTGATGACATTGTCCTAAATCTATTGCCAAGGACGTAGTCTAGTCCCTGTGTGTCAGCCTGAACATTGCTTACTTTGTACATTGACTCTTGTGCAGTGCACATGAGGGCTTAATCAGTATGATATGATGTTAATAGTTTTAGAACTGGACATAGCACAATTCCCAAGCTATCAATTAATGGGCCTTTCTGCCATTCCTTTAGAAATTACTTTGTCCTGGTAAAGAACTCTGGTCCTTCAAAAAGAGATCAAATAAAGGGAGATATTGCTAAGAGGATAAAGTCAAGAGCTGAAGCAGACATCTTAACCAGCACCTTTCCTAGAGGGGAACTCCATTTCTGTATGAGGCAGCTTAATGAAGAAGATCTGAGTAGTAATTCTGATGATTCTCTCTGCACTGGTCACATCTATCTTTATTAAATTCACTGTGTTTTGTCTCTAGTGGCACAGGGGACTCTAGTTTTAAAAAGAGTCAAATATTTAGTAATGACTGTAGTCATTTAAATAAATAGGAAATTGGGTTTTTTTTTCCTTGCTGGATTTTTTTTTTTTTTTTTAACTCAACACAGCTCAAGGCACTTGACACAAAGGAATGCCAGGCATAGGGAAGGCAGGCTTGGGCAGAAAGATGCCAGATCTAAGCAGAAGATTGTCCCCAAATCTAGTTTTTGTGGAAATAAAGATTCAGAGACTGACTTCCAGAAGGCTTATGACCTTATGTGCCTCTAACCAAAAGGCACTGTCACTCTGGAACTCACTTGGTACCTAGCTGTACTAAGTCCAGGACTACCCATTCATACCTGACAAAGGAGCTGTGCTACCCAGTGCACATGGGATTTTAGCTCCTGTCATGGATCTTTAGTTGAGGCCACCCTGCAGACCTTGATCGGGCAAGACCAGCTACTATTAGAACTTGAGGATGAACAAGCCTCCTGTCCCCCAAGTGCAGGAGGAGGAATGATAATTCTCACAGGCAGCTCCAGCACAAAGCAGAGTGAATGTGAGACCTAACTGGTTGAATTTAGTAATTTCTGACTATCCTCTTCTAGGCTTTATTTAAAAAACAAAACAAAAAAACAGATTAGCAAGTTACTTGGTAGCTTGCCCCAGCATGAGACGACACAGCAGCCTATAGGCTGCCCAAGCAGACTGGGCACACCTGATGCAGCTACCGCTGTTACTTGTAAAAGACCTTTAATCCTCATCAAGTGCAACCACCTCTTTTTCCTCATGTGCCTCTTAGAAGGGCAGAGGCTCAGAAAGGCTTTCACTGAGTCCAAGAACAAAGTCATTTTGTAGCAGATTCTGGAATGAAATCAGGTCCAACTGATTTCATGGCTTGTGTTTTTACAGAACAAAAGTGACTATGACACAAGAGGACTATCCAGTGAAGGTTGGGATCTATCTCTGGCTACCCGGAAATGAGCTCCGCACCTTCCAGTGGGCAGGGCTGTATCCAAACTCAACTTCCCACAGGACCAGGAGCCTCTCAACTTTCCACATGCTAGGAAGTTGGCATTTCTGAGCATTCCTCCAAACAGGTAGCATGAAGGCACAGACAGATGCTTAAGCCCAACATATTTTCCTCTGTGTAGGGCCACTCTCACGCCTGCCTCGAAGCAGAGAGCAACAGAAAGGTGGAGTCTCACACCTAAACCCAAAAGCATGGTGAGTCCAACCATATCTGACCAAACCACACAGGGTGGTGATGTCAACAACCTGGACAGGTAGGCTGTCAACCTCTGGATGATCTTGAAGTGATGAGCACCAGTGTCACACTGTGGCCATTCTACAGGCTTTCAATGTTGGGCTAGGGGCTATTCTGAGCCAAGCATATTAATCCAGAGATGATTTCCATATGTAAATGTGCAGTTGGCAGAACTACCTTGGTGGCTTTCTGTTTATTGTCCAAAGGCCAGTTGCTTCCCCAAGTGAGTTCCTAGATCAAGCAAATTTCTCCATGGAGTTTTAAATACTGGTCTCTAAAAAAACAGCTTGGAGAGGATGGAGCCAACGATTTTAGCCTGTCTTCAAAATAAACAATGCAAATGCCATGAATCATTAAATACTACTGCTCTTTGGCTAAGTTGTAGCAAGTCAAGGCACTGATTTTATGTGGGTTCAATAAAAAGGTTTCAGAAGCATTAAGAGGTTTTCTAAATTTTAAGGGCAGGATGAGGAAAGACTGATCAATAAGTACTAAGTTTTAGTTAGAAATTCTAGTGTGGTATTGTGGGGAGACTATAGCTAGTGATTGTTAGATCTCAAAAATCTAGATGAAAGGATTTTCAATGTTTTTGCCATAAGGAAATGAAAAATGTTTGAGGAGACAGATATCTTTAACCTGATTACAAAATGTACACATACATCAAAACATTGCAGGGTACCCCCTTAATATGTATAATTTTGGTGTTTGAAAGAATCACTTCCAAAAATTAATTTTAAAACAAAGAAAAAGAAGTGATTATTTCCATAAGGAAATGACAAGGGTTTCAGGGCTTAAAGCCACACACCATGGTGTCAATCTGTCAGGCAGCACAGCTTCAGATAAGTGATCAATGTAGGCTTTAGATGCATCTAGAACTCAGGTTTTCCAAGATGAAAAATAAAGGATGAAATTTTGATGTTAGGAAAACCCATCAGACTTCAGTTGAGAGTAAGGCTTTGAAGTAACAATGGCCAGGAAGCTCTCACTATTGCTTCTGGGGCTGCATCTGTTTCATTTCTCCAATCACTCACTGGCATCCATGCCCTGCCGAACAGATAGAAAGCCTCCCTCAAAATCACTGTGGAGGGTTTTCTGATGCACAAAACACACTGACATCCAATCCTGGGAGCTAATACCTTTGGTTTTTAGTGTTCAATTTGTCAGCAAAGCAGCCAACATTTCATTCATTTATTCACATCATTCCAGCCTCTGTTCTGTGAGTACATGGTGGAGGAAACTAACAGCAACACCCTCACTCTCTCTCCTAGAGTTACACACATCATCTCATTAGATCCTAACTCATCATCACTACCCTATCATGCAGGAGGACATGGAAGCTCAGCTAGGCTTCAGGCCATAAGCCACACAGCTGACACATATCAGAGCCCAGACTCTCACCCAGGTCTGTCCAGCTCCAAATGTCAAACTCACAGCTAATCCACCAGGGATCTTGACCCTTCCTGTGAATCAGAACTGACTGAGGTATATTCAAGTTGGTACTTCTCAAGTCCTGTCCCCAGAAAGCCACTTCCAGAAGATCTGGATAGGATCTGGGATTCTGCTTAAATAAGTAGGACCTGAGCTGGTTCATGTACCCTTGTGACATGCACCAGCCTATCTTGCACATTTCAGTTAATTTGGGTGATCATCAGGAATCCAAGAAAGAGGCTGACAGCCACAGCTGCAGAGCAGGTGAGAGCACAGTCCTTGTGCAGCTGGTCTCCATCTGTGCAGTGCCAATGGACAGCAATACCTAACTCAGTGCCCTGTCACTCAACCCAACTGTCAAGGCCTGTGATTGGACTCACAGCCCGGCTAAGACTGACCTGGTGCCATCTTCTGGCCAGTGAAGAGTGTCATTCTGGCCCTGGCCCCATGAATTCCATAGTGATCTTGGGGCACAAACTATGTATCAGTCAGGAATGCCCTCACGCCTCCCTCCCACACAAAGGCCACCGCATGGCACTGCTGGAGCTTGTCATGCTCTCACTTGTCAACTTCTAGCCTTTCCCAGGAGCTCTGGGATTCCTCACAATACAGCAGAGAGAAAAAAGAAAGAAAAAAAAAAAACCAAAAAAAAAAAAACACCAGAGGGTTCAGTAAAGGAATAATAAGATGTCCACTCTGCAGGGCAAGCAGAATCACCAGGTCTGTTAGTTGATGCTGAGGTTAACATATGATAGGCCAGCTGATAACAGATGACAAATGTTAATAGGCAAAAGGAGTGTATATACCATAGTGTAATCTTTCTTCAGCTAAGGAATTTGTTAACACTCACAATTGCGGGTGACATAGGGCATGTAAAAATCATTTCAGCAAGTCAGTATTCAGCCATTGAGTATTATCAATTGAACTTACTATGCATGCACATGCATCTCATGTATATACATGCATGTACGTGTTTCAACTAATATTTACACAGCATCTGTACTATTCAATGCACCATTATACTATACTGTGCACCATTCCAGGCACTAGAAACATAGCAATAAATAGTATGACATAAAGTCCCTTCCTAGCAGGATGTTACAGAGCAAAGCTGAGGCACCAAGAGATACATGAGATGAAATTCCTACTATCATGGTGCACATGGTCCAGCAGAATCGGGCCATGTAATTTTAATGCAAAGAAGAGTGACATAAAGCAGCCCTTCTTTTATGCTGTGAGTTCTGTATCTACAGATTCAACAAACCTCAGGTCAAAAATATTCAAAAGAAATTTTGTCTGCACTAAAGATGTGCATGTTTTTTTCTTGTAATTATTCCCTAGCAAAGACAGCATAACAACTATTTACATGCCATGTACATGGTATAGATATTATAAATAATCTAGAGATGATTTAAAATATACAGGACAATATGCATATGTTACATGCAAGTACAGCCCATTGTATAAAGGAACTTGAGCATGCTTGGATTTGGGTGTCCACAGAAAGTCCTGGAATGTCCCCCAAAGGCTCATGTGTTGAAGGCTTTCTCCTCAGCTGGTGATGCTCTTGGGAGTTGGTGAAAACTTGAGGAAGGAGGGCCCATTTGAAGGAAGAACATTACTGGGAGGTGTGTCCTTGAAGGTCATTTCTTGTCCTTAGCCTGTTTTTCTTTCCTTTTGTCTCTTTACTTCCTAGCTACCATGAGGTGGGCAGTTTCACCACCTGCTACTGGCCATGATATTCTGCCTCACCACAGGCCCCCAGATATGCAGCCAAGCAACTAATGGACTGAAACTTCTGAAACCATGAGCCAAAAATAAATCTTACCTCTTTTAAGATGATTTTCTCAAGTATTTTGTTATAGCGGTAGAAAGATGACTAATAGATACTAAGAGGTAACTCTACTTGCCTCATTTCACCCTTATAATACTGTGAGACAAACAAGTGCCTTCACCCCTACTGTACAAATTCAACAATTGTGATTCAGAATGTTTAGTAACAGGTAGCATCACACAGCTAACAAGAACTGGGACATGGTAATCCAAATGATTCTGTAGAGTTAACACAGTATATGAAATATTATCAGCATAGGTATACTTTGCGTTCCACGAGAGAAAAATTTTTTAATTAACTAAGCTTATTTAATTGAAAGAGAGATGCATTTGGGAAAATTTAATTCAAATACTACAGGATATTCAATAAATATTGAGTCCCCTGCCAACCCTAGGCCCTTTCATAGAGAAAACTGCTATTACCAATTTCTGAGAATAGCTTTTTCTGTGCAGCTCTTAATCTACCATGTGCTCATCAAGCAAACCAAATTAACTGTTTGGAAAGGCTGGAATCAGGAAGAAGCAAAATTCTCAGAATGACAAGTGGGAACCAACAGATCCACATGCCATGCCTTTTTTTTTTTTTCTTTTCCTTGACAAAGAAGAGAAATAGTATGTATATATGTTCACATTATACTGTTTTGACCACCTGGGTTTTATGGAACTGTTGTCATGTAGATAAAATCCCATTACTTTGTGCAGACAAATCCTAGCAAGAGTGTTGTTCAAATGCCTTTGCAGAATGAGCCCCATTAGCTGGTTCAACCTTCTGGGTATCTCTTAGTGACAAGAGCTGAGTGTCTAGACTTTGCATGCCTGGGATCAGGGCCTTGGCTGCTTATCAGGGACAATTAACACCTCCAGCAGTGCCAAGTGGGTGCCTTCTTTCCCTATGCACTTACATCTGGACTGAGATTGGAGGAAAATCAAACATCTCCTCTGTGGATTAAGGATTATTACACCCTCATTTGAAGAAGATCCTGAGTTCCAGCAGCTAAGGGCTCAATATCGATCCCACAATTCCTTCCCTAACAGCCCCTCTGTAATGGTCTTAGAAGTGTGCTTGGAACAGAGGAAGCTCTCATGGCCCTTACCAGTGGGGATCAATGAGCAGGCACCTAGCTAGGGCAAACAAAAAAGCCACACAACCTCTGTGGATGTCAGTCTTTGTATTTCTAAACATTTTAGCAAAGGATAAGAAATCAGTAAAGACTGGGTAGCTAGCTAGTTGGGTTAGACCACAAATCCTTAACATATGAGGAACTGTACGAACGTAAGCCATTCTGTGCTGATAA
This sequence comes from Geosciurus inauris, assembly GCA_004024805.1. Taxonomy (NCBI): domain Eukaryota; kingdom Metazoa; phylum Chordata; class Mammalia; order Rodentia; family Sciuridae; genus Geosciurus; species Geosciurus inauris. The sequence continues at coordinate 11,509 of PVHX01009188.1, forward strand.
AAGATACACATGTTCATTTTGTGTCCTTCTGTGTATTCTTTAACCTGCTGAAAAACTTGCCTGGGGGTGTAGCTAAGACCCAGGGCCTAACCAGCATGTAAGTATCCTTGTTGCGACACTTTCCTCTTCGGGCCCCAGCACAGGCTCAATCAGTCCAAGGGATGAGTGGCTGAGAAGAATGGCACAGAAGGCTAAGTGGGTCTGGGAGGCTGGCACAGGAGGTGCTGGCATGCTCTATCCTGCAGTCCAGTCTGGACAAAGAGCAACTCAAGTGAGAAGGTTCCTAATGGATCACAGCAACCAAAGGGAGGCATTTACTCAACAATCAACTAAGCAGCATCACAGGCCACACGAGCACAGAGCCCCCTTGGCTGAATGCTCTTCCTGCTGTGGCATTCCCAGAGGTCAGAATAGAAGATCCGAGACCATGCCAATACAGCACCTTTCCCTCTCTGGTCTTTAAGGACTATCTAGAGAAAATAGTTTAAGGTGGTAAATTTTGCTTGTTTTTGATTAGGCATTCATAGTTATGCCTTAGGAATGAATGGCAGAAAAGGAGGTACATGATCGGGGGAAGCTGGCTGGAGATGATCCTGATAAGGTGAATTGCATATTAGGAGGCAGAGACGCAGACAGACTGATCAGCCTTGTTCCTGATTAAGGCCCTGGAAGGGAAATGAAAAGCCAATGTGCAAAGCCCTTCAGCTACTCGGGATTCAGAGATAACAGCATTGCAAGTTGCCAAGGCAACACCAGCTGAGCATGAGAGTACAAGTGTCTGCACATGTGGGCATGGGGACAGGCACCCATGCACCAACACCCTCCTTCACACAAGGATAGACCCAAAGGGAATATAAGGGATAGATTTCCACAAAGCTTCTTTGAGAAAATCTGAGGGGTACTGATGGCTGCTGCTCTGATTAAGGATGTTAAACAAAAACAGAAAATGATTTCATTACCATAACTGCGTTAGCCAGCTTTTCCTCTCTGTGACCAAAATACCTGACAAGAACAATTTATAGGAGGAAAGATTTATTTTGGCTCAGGGGTTCAGAGGTTTTAGTCCCTGGTTAGCTGGCTCCATTGCTCTGGGCCTGAGTTGAGGCAGAACATCATGGAAGAAGGATATGGTAAAAGAAAGCTACTGGGCTCGCAGCAGCAGGGAGGCAGAGAGTGAAAAGAGGAAGGGGTCAGGGACAAGACAAGCCTTCCAGAGTATGCCCCTAGTAACCTGCTTCCTCCAACTAAGTCTACTTCCCAGTCAATTCTAATTATGAACCCATCAGATGGATTAATTCACTGATGAGGTCACAGGCCCTGAGATACCATTATTTCCCCTAATACCTCACCTCTGGACACCACTGCCCTGGGAATCAAGACTTTAAAATATAGGAGTCTTTGGGGAACATTCCTTTAAAATATGGAGTCTTTGAGCAATAACCAACTGTCAATTTTAATAAACATTAACATTATTTGGTTGATACTGACCTTTAAAAAAAAAAGAAAAGAAACAAAACAGTACATGATTGAAGGCTCCTGTCTGCTCTAGTTCAGTCCAACTTCCCCTCCTTCCCTTGCCAAAGGATGCTGTTGTCTTGAATTTCTAGATGACTTGTCCAGGCATGATTTTATAAGTTTGGTACACACATATTACAATAATATAAAGTGTCATTATGTGTCTTTTTAAAAAATCACATGTACAGAATACTACTTAACTGTAAATTGTTTTCTGACTCCACATTAAGCAATCCAAATTCATCCAATTCATTTATTTAATTGCTATGTAGTATTCTTTTACATATAAAATATCCATTCTCTTTCTAATGGACATTTAGATTGATCTCTGGGGTTTTGTTGTTGTTGTTGTTGTTTATTTAACAAATAGTGCTACAGCATATATTCTTACATAAAATATTTCCTTAATTGTATACAGTTTCCTCTGGAGCATAATGTAGCACTGTTGATTTGTCATAGAAAATGCCGCTTATTTTCCAAAGTTGATTTTATCAATTCTCACTCTCAGTATTGTATAAAAACCAGCCATTTCCCATAATTTTGCCAACCCTTGATGTTGTCAGATTCTAGTGCCTGCCAATCTGAGAAGTGTGTGATAGCATCTCACTGTCTTATTTAAATTTACATCTCTCTGACTACTACTAAAGAAGTTCAGCATCCCTTCAAGATTATTGGCCATTTCATTTCCCTGCTTCCAATTTCTCCCTATTTAATCCTATACTTACTTTTCTACAGCACAGTCACATTCTTTACTGATCTGTAGGAATTTGTTAAATATTCTGGATGTTAATCCTTGACTGGTTTAGCACAGCAGATATCTTTTGTCAGTATTTCTTGTCTTTTAATTTAGCTTTTCCTGTCCAATTACTAATAAGTTTTAAATTTATTGTAATTAGGCAATAGTTTTCTTTTAAGGTTTGTGCTTGTCCCTTTAAGAGATTTAAAGTTTTGCCTTTTCATATTTTGAACTTTAATTAACCAGATTCTTTTTTAGTATGGCATGAAGTCGAAAATTTATTGCTCCTTTTGGATCATCGAAGTTTGGGCACTACTCACTGAATAAACACGAATTGTAGTGTTGCTGGCCTCATTCAAATGCCTATAGTATATTGTTTTCTAGGCAATTTAAAAGGCATATGTATCTATATCCCTAGGTCAGCACTATAACAGGGACTTAGGCTGCTTTCCCCAGAAGTTGTGACTTTACTTAGGCCTGCAGATACTCAATGTGTATCTAAAAGGTAGGCTAAAGCTTGGTTGGCATCTCTGCCTCCTTTTATGTCTCTCTCCTTTATTATCTGAAACTTTGGGTCTGGTTTCTGCTCAGCTCTGCAAGTAGGCATGTTAATGACTTCTGGAGTGTCATATGAGGTTATCAGTCCTAAAATTACCTATCTTGACCCCTTCAAGACTGAGGACATGGAGGTAAAAGCAACTAAGATATTTTTAAGATTTTCAGAGATATTCAACTACCAGACTCCTTGAATGACAGAAAGAAGTCCTTACCATTGCTCTAAACCTGCAGCCACCCTGATTTCCACAAATAGCAAAGCTTGTTCAACTCTTTGACTGGCATACTGATACAGAAGGGCAAACCTGGCCTGTTGGGACCAATGGGACTGGGGCCTTTGCCCAAGAACTCCAGTAACAATATCCTATGCATTGATTATTACAACTTAACATCCTGATAACTAACTACTCCTTATGTAATTCTCTTACACAAAATTCTGTTAATTATTTCTGGTCATTTACTTTTCCAAATCAAGTTTAAGATTGTCTTATGGTTCTCCCACACTCCCCTTTCATTCCTCTCTCTAAAAAAGCAAACAAAAATGTTTTGCTTTTATTGTAATGAAACTGAGATTGTAAGTTAAGTTTGGAGAGAAATAACATTTTTATGATATTGGGTCTTCCTAGTCATTATTATGGTATTTTTCACCTTCTGTTTAAAAGTATTATTTTATGTCCCTCCAGAGAACTATATAATATTCTCAATAAAAATTCTACTTCTCTTTGTCAGTTTTTTTTTTCTTTAGGTATTGTTATGGTTTGGATGTGAGGTATCCCCCAGAAGCTCCTGTGCTAATTCAGAAATATTCAGGGGTAAAATGATTGGATTGTGAGAGCTATGACCTAGTCAGTCCATTCAAATTAGAATGGTAACTGTAGACAGGTAACAGAGGTATAGCTGGAAGAGGTGGGCCACTGGCAGCATGTCCTGGAAGGGCTCATCTTCCTTGCTGCCCTTCCCCATCCCTCCTTCTTTTTCTGCTTTCTGGCTGTTGTGAGTGGTGTAGCGTTCCTCTCCCACCCCCTTCTGCCATGATTTTCTGCCTCACCTTGGGTGCAGAACAATGGAGTCAGCTATCCAGGAGCCCCAGATAAACTTTTCCTCATCCAAGTGGTTCTTGTTGGGTATTTTGGTCACAATAATGCAACACTGACGAAAACAGACACTTTATAGTTGTTGGTTGTATAATTCTTTAAAAAAATTTTTTTCATATTGTTTTTGTGTCTCCACAGCAATACTGTTGATTTTCGTACACTGATCCTATAGCTATTAAACTTGAATTCTTATTAATAGTTTATAGATTCTCTTTTTTACATTGAGAATAATAAAATCTTCAAATATGGACAATTTTATTTTTTTTAATATCAGTGCCTTTCCTTTTGTCTTATTAAATACCTAAAACCTGCAGGGCTTTGGGTTTTTATATTTATTTATTTATGCGTTTTCTTATGCTTTTTAAAAATTAGAATAAGGAAGGTTCTTTCTAGTTCTAAATTGTTATGAGGGTTTTGTTTTGTTTTGTTTTTTTGTTTTTGTCTTTGCTTCCTCTTTCTTTTTCTTTTTTTGGTTTGCTGTTTTTAGTCATGAATACATACTATAATTTATGTACAGCTTTTTCCTTACTTGTATATATCAAGAAGCTCAAGTTTTTGAAAAACAAAAGTTTCAAGGCACATGTAACTTCTCACCTCCGGAGTGAGCACATGCACTTGAAAGGATTAAATCTCCAATCTTCCAGTGAGGCTAGGTCTAGATTAGGTCTGAGCACCCATGGTCTAGGCACCTTGCGTCTGCCCTCTCCATTAGGGGCCTCTGTGGACCACAGAGGAACACAACTGGTCTTGTGGTTGTATGCTGGTGTGTCTCTATACTGTCTTGATCCAAAGTTATACCTAAATTTCCATTCTTGGGTGAGTCTGCATTCCTGACCATTAGCTTATGACACTAGCTATCTTACAGGATCATTAAAAAGGGAAAGGGAACTGAAAAGATGCACAGTACCCACATCATTCTATGGCTCTCCACAAGGAATGAATGAAGTTGTGGTATTTCATTCTCATTTTGATTCTCAAAATTATTCTCATTTTTCACTCAAGAAAACTGAGCCTCAGGGAGATTAAGTAACTTGCCCCACATCTCACACAAGTGTTGCCACTGGATTTGAACTCAGTCTGTGTGATTTCCATGCTGTATGCTTTCCCCCATTTATGGTGCTACCTCCACCTAAATCTCCACATGCACCCATCAGAAATACCTCTGGCTCCACAATGCAGACCTCACCAAGCCAGCAGAGCCATTCTCCTTTCTTTGTTTTATTTTTGTCTTTCCAACACTTTGTAAATTAGTGGTTGGGGCTACAGACCGCCCACTCTGGAGAGTGCTGTGAATAATGTAATTAAGCACAGGAAATGGTTCATTGTTGTTAGTCTACAACCTAACAATGAAGGTCAGAGGATGCTCAGGAAGTGGATTTTTCCTATGTGGGAATCAGGAGAGGGGCCCAACAGGAGTCTGAGAGCTGTGACCATGTGGGCTACATTGCCAGGCTCTGCTTTCCTGTGCCCAGACAGTAGACAGCACCCAGGCACGGCCTCTGGCCATAGGACTCTGGGCAGAGAGAGGAGTTTCCCTTCAGTGATGGTGAACAGAATGTACGTGCAAGGAAAGAGGGCTTAGGTGTACTGACCCCCAAGCCAGATCTTAACCTGCACTTCATTAAATCAACCTGATTTTATAACTGATTTCCTAAAAATGCTCTTAATGATGACACAATACATGTGTGGAGAACACGGACTCTGGACAGATGGCTTAATTCAAATCCCACCTCAACCTTTCACAAATTGTGTGGCTGGGCTTGTCACAAGGTCTCAGTTTCTGAATGCATTTCAACAACAACAACAGTACCTACTTCAAAGGCTTGTTTTCAGGATTAATGGGTTAATATTTGCAAAAGCCTTAAAACAATACATGCTACATATTAATGGTTGTGTATTAGTAATCTATTGCTGCATAACAAACTGCCTTAAAACCTAGAAGCTAAAAATAAGTATTTATCATGTCATATGAGTTCTACATTTGAGGAACTTCAGGGGTTCTGGTTTGCGATCCCTAATGAAGCTGCCATCAAGATATCAGCCAGGACTGTAGTCAACTGAAGGCTTCACTGAGGCTGTAAGACCTGCTGCCAAAGTGGATAATTCACCTGGCTGGCAAGTTGGGGCTGGCTGTCGGTTCTCTGTGTGAGTCACTTCCCAGCTTGTCAGAGCACCCTCCCAAGCAACCTACTTCCTTCCACAGCAAGGGATCCAAGAAAGCAAGGTAGAAGCAGCAACCTCTTTTATGACCTAGCCTTGGAAGATATGCAACATCATTTCTGCAATATCTTATTGGCTACACAGGTCAGCCTGTTTGTTGTGGGAGAGGATTGAACAAGGGTGTGAACACTAAGAATTGAGGATTAATGGGGGCCAAATTTTGCAGGCTACCACAAACCAGGTCTACCAAATACAGAATGAAATCAAGTTTTAATTATGCTTGCATTCTAAGTGCATAGTATATCAAGAAAAAAAAGTATCAACAAACATTTATCAGAAGAACAAATATTTGGATGAAAAGAAAAAAAGCCCTGTCATCCCAGCCAAATTTCAGTTTAACTCTCCCTCATTTTACTATCTACTTTCTGAGCTATTTCCAGGGAAGAAAGTATTTGCTCTCAATTTCCATTCCAATTCATTATCTCCATAAATTAGCTCTCAAGTTTCATTTTCATATAAAGTGCTTGAAGTGGTAACCTCAAACTCAAAGTGCTAAGTAACTTTCTCTTTCATCCAAATTTAACAATATGAAATACTTCCTCTGAATTCAGAAGGCTACAGAGACAACTGAAATTTTATGCCTTGTTTGAAATGCTTGCACTAATATGCCATCATGCAGTAACTAATATCTGTCCCAAGACAATTGTGGGAAAGTTCCTCCTTGTACAAAAGCAGACCTTTTGCTTCCTATTCTTCCCACCAAAGCTGTAGTGAGAAGATAAGAGTGGTTTAAAGCCTGGGAGGCTATTTGCTAAAGCCAGTGGAAATAAATCTAGAAGGTAGAGTCTAGTGACTGAGTAAGCAAGCGCCTCTCAAAGGGGCCCAGGATTTCCTTCAAGGTCCCATACACCCTTGTTTCTCAAGAACCCCAGAGAATGGTCACTTTCTCACATCAGAACCATCCCAGAGATTGTGGGCACATGTCATAACAATGACATTACCACTTAGTGCTAGGATGGCCTTTCCAAAAATGTGGGATGATATTCTCAACTGCACCAGTGCCTTCACTCACCAGAGGGGAAACTATTTGTACCTAGGTAGCATTGATGGCCTGCATCTTCCACAATATGAAAGTTGTCACTGAGGATGTGAGACCCAAGTCAAATAGATACAGTCAACAGTCCTAAAATGCTGGGATACTGTCCCCGGTTCTCTTTGGTAGCAAAGGAGCGTAAGTGATCACACCTTGGCCTTTACTAGGCACAGGGGGACCGAGTGACAACACAGTGTATCCATGTCATATCACTCTGTTCCTTGTTCCTGAAATCTTATCATTGTAAGATGCCAGCATGGTTTCTAAGATCACTGGCTTTGCATTTTCACCCTCAACAAACTCTTAAATGTACCAAGGACAGAGCCATTAAAAAAAAAAAAAATCACATAGTCAGGATCAAGAAAGGGGTCACTGGTGTTAACAACATTTATCAGGCCAAAACCGGCAATCGCTCTAGGGCCCTGCCTCCCAGTATGAATGTACAGTAAAGGGTAGGTAAAAACTGGGTGAAAATGCTCATCTTTAAAAGTGAGTATATTTGCAAAATCTTGACTGAAGAATGAAGTCAATGCTGAATTCAGAACATTCTTTGCCATTTTATGCTGACTTCTTTGATGCTCATTTTGTTTTAAATGCTAAGGATAAACACTCACCTTGACATTTGCCTTTTAGGAGGGCATGGTAATCCAAAATGTAACCCACTTCAAAGTGTGAATAAGAACTTCAATTGTGAATTCCTGTGTCATGGGGTAGAGCTCAGAGAGACAGAAATATCCTTTGAAAAAATGCCTGGAAGCCATGCATGAGGGGTTTAGGAGAGCCTGGAACTTCTCATTCTGGTGCTTGCCAAAGAATTTTTTTCTGTATAGTTCTTCATGTTATATTTGGACTTGACATTCTCAGATTTACCATCTTCTACTTCCTCAATTCAAATCATCTAGTCTACACAAGCATAAACAACAAAATCCCACTTTTTAACATACACATGTAATTAATTCTGGTTCTTTGCCACGTAGAGCTGGGCTGGCCAGTACAGCAGCCACTAGTCACATGGAATTTTTCCAAATTAAGATGTGCCTTAAGTGTAAAGCATACATGATGCTTCAAAGACTTGGGCACAAAAGCACAACATAGATTTTCTCAGTAATTTTTTCTATTGATTACATGTTGAAATATCTTGGAAATATTTAAATTAAAAATATTAGTATACTTAATTTTACCTGCTCTCTTTTGCTTTTTCAAATATGGGTATAGGAAAATTTTGGACCACACATATGGCTCATGTATGTACTAGATATGCTGGCCTAGATACTCAGTATCAAAGATTGCAAACTGGAGGTGAAGTCCACACAGGACAAATAGACACAGTTTGTCTGATCTATACAATGATAACCCAAAGGGTTATTTTAATTTCACACATTTTCTGATCTTCATAAACTCAAGTAATTAAAAACAGACTCTGCATTCTTTTTAAAATTAAAAACTCTAATAACACAGGGTCCACATTCCTACATTAAAAGGATGGGCTGGATTTGAGTGTGAGCTGTCCTCATGGACAGGGCATCTGCTCTCCAATCCTTCATGTCATACTGCTCCCAACCCTGAGATGATGGGCACTCCAGTCCTCATTCAAGTTCCCCTGCTCACTTCTGCAGGCATTTGAAAGTCCTACTTCAGAAGCATTTTAGACCTGAGCAAAGGCTATGGGGAGGGTCTGATCATGATCATGCTGCGTGCAGAGTAGAGAAAGTATTTGGGGGGGCTGGGATTGTGGCTCAGCGGTAGAGCGCTTGCCTCGCATGCGTGAGGCCCTGGGTTCGATCCTCAGCACCACATACCAAGCAATAAAATAAAGACATTGTGTCCATCTACAAAAAAAAAAAAAAAATTAAAAAAAAAAAAAAAAAAAAAAAAAAAAGAAAGTATTTGGGAAGAGAAACGAGTCTAGGAAGTTGTGTCCAGCTTCAGCTTTTGTTTAGTTGGATTTTGTTTTTGAAGCTAAACATCTAAGTGATGATCCCCTGGTCACATTTGACAACATGTAACTGAATATATAAAGTACAGAGCCAGGAACAATGCCTTAAGAACATCCAGAGAAAGGAGCAAGAAAGAGGAAGTGGAGCTGGCTCAAGAGTCTGAGGAGGATGGTCAGAACATCAAGAGGTTGAACTGAGAAAGTAGGATGCAAGGAACCAAGCTTCCCAGGGAGCCAGCCAACAGTGGGCAGCACCAAATTACACCAGTCCTTTGACAGACTATCATGACAGCCCCACCCAATTCTCCGCTGCTTGTCATCAAAGTTACTGTTGCAAGAAAGCGGAATTAGAAAGAAGACAAAACTCATAAAAGCACCGTCACAAAACTCCAGCACCTACAACTATGCCAGAACACTTTGCCTTTCCATTCTCTGCATGTACCCATTATCCAATGTTTTTCTCCAAAGAAACTGTTCATTTCCTTCATCTTAAAGCATTATCTTCCACCCATCATTGGTTTTTAAATCTACTATATCTATAGTACATGTACTATAGATATAACAAGCACTGAAACTGAAAATATACATAAGGACTGAGATCACTGGCCATCTGATACTAGATTCTGAAATAGTCTCCATGATCATAAACCTGTAGCTACTCTTTCCTAGGTAAATGGAAGAAGTTTTCATTCCCATCGTCTTTTTCTTCTTTTTTTCTATCTTGGCAAATATTTTCCCAAGTGATCATGTTAGTACTGAGAATTCAGACCAATTCTGGTCCTCTGATTTATTTGATAACCTATCTCTGTGACCAAAATATAAAGGAGATTACAAATGCTATGGATAACTATTTGTGATATTCATTCCTGGCGCTGGTTTGGTAAAAGCAAATTGCTTTTCATTAGTAGATAAATAATACTTTGGTTCTTCCATGAAACAATTAATATAAGTAGAGTTAGATTCACACTTGATTGTGATATGGAGCAATGATGTAATAAAAATCTCAGGACCTCTCATTATAACCTCATTTGGACCACGACTCTGCAACTCCTTTCCAAATATCAGTTATTTGAGCTTTCTACATTCCCTTTATTAGTTGTGATTGCATCCTATTCATTCTTATAGCTGGGAAGCCTGGGATGTTTTCACTGAATTATTCAATCATGTGCTCCACAAATATTTACTGTATGCATCTGCTATATGGAGGATGGGAAAGGGAAAAATAAAAGTGTGGCCGATGCTCTCGACTTATGACTGAGTTGCCTCCTAATAATAACCCATCATAAGTTGAAAAATATCTTAAGTCCAAATGTGTTTGGTATACCCAGCATAGGTGAACATCAGAGCTTAGCAACACAGCACGCTGTAGGGTGTATCTTGTTTCCCTCATGATCACTCAAATGACACCAACCTACTGCTGTCCAGTATCAAGAAAGGGTATCAGAACACATATTTCTAACCTAGGGAAAGATCATAACTCCAGATTCAAAGACCAGTTTCTACTAAATGCCTATCACTTTTGCACCAGCGTAAAGCTGAAAAATCTGAAGTTGAACCATTATAAGTTGGGGAGTGTTTGTATCTACATTACAAACTATAATACAGTATGATAAGTACCATAGCAGGAGTCCATATGAGACACAGAAAGGGTACAGGGTGGAGAAGACAGAAAGCCAGGAAGAGCCTGCTGTGGTGTGGTGTGGAGATGGAAGCAGAGCAAGGCTCTTGAAGAATAAAACCTTGCCATGGGTTTGTGTTGAGATAGGGCATAGTGGGATGAACAGCAATGTGGTATATCTGGGAAACTGAGTTGATGGCTCCTGATTCCACAGAAGGGCAGTGTCAGATGAAGCAACAGAGAAGAGTCACATCACAGACACACTAATTTCGATATCCCCACTGGGAGACACAACAGATTGGACAAACCAGTCAAGGACACCAAGATAAGACTAAGGGAGAGATGAAAACCACATACACACACACAGCTGATGCTGTTTCCTCCCAATTCTTCTTGTACCCATGATTACACTACATCCTACCTCTTCCTGCATAAATGGGATTTATGGTCTGCCTTTGCATTAACTGTATGAAACTGAAGCATGAAGCTGCTGTGTGTATAATAAAGGTGCTGTCATGGAACAGACTGACTACCCCGAACTGTGGTTCCTTGATCAACAGCATCAGCAACAACTGGAAACTTGTTAGAAATGCAAACTTTGAGGTTCCACCCAGACCTATGTAATTATGTACTTTGGGGTGGGACCCCAATCTGTGTTGTAACAAGCCCTCTAGATAATTCTGACTTACTTCAAATCTTGAAAACCATTAAAATACATCACAGGCTTTTTGCTCATCTTCCTGTTGAGCTCCAAGATTACGTTTTATTCTCTGTTGTCTTATGCTAAACCATTCTGCGTAACAGTTCCCTCTTTGCTCACTTGATTTTCAATTTTTAAAATTTAAAATTTATTTTTAAATCTAAATTCATTAATTTATTTGTTCACTTGTTATTCTGATGACAGAAGTATTCTGATCAATGCCATCTTTTTAATATGCATCTCTACTCTGTCAGGCCCCATAGAATCCCAATTATGTGAATAATTACCCACCAAGGCACAGAGAACAGTCCAGAAATGCATTTGTGAACCAAAATAAGTTTGAGACAACTGTTTTTGAAAGGATTTCTTCAATCCCTTACCATCCAATCCACATTCCTCAAGTGTGACCAGGACCCTTCCATTAGGTATGTAAATATCCATTCTGCCTGATGACTAATAAATCTTCTAAGACTCAGGGTAGCTACTGTTTTACCTCTGAACACACTGAGAATCAGTCATGTGTCCAAAATTGATTTTTATCATTAATATAGCAGGCTTTCCATCAATAATACATAAACCCCAAGAAAGCAAGAACGTGCCCTTGTTTACCACTGCATCCCCAAAGCCTAAAATAGCATGTGACACACAATAGGTGCTCAATAAATACATCTGAATGACTGAGTTAAGGCATTCACACCTACTAAAACCCAGGCTCTGAAAATACGGGAAAAACAAGGCAGAACCATTTTCTATCTTCTTGTCATTGTGCAAAGCAAGGAACTAGATGTGGGACCCCAAAGATGAATAAAGAACAGCCCCTGCCTGAGTCCATTAGGGACATAAGGCTTTGAGCTCCCAGATGACCACAGTCATTTCCAACCTGCCTCTTTACATTAACCACTGACCACTTTAGCACCTATGGGCAAAACTATGAATGGAGACATCCTTCCTCTATGCCTAAATGCCAAAGTTCAAAATCAATCTAATAAACTTAACTAAAATACATTCCATCTTCTTACTTTTACAAACATGTTTCATAACAACAGAATTAAAAACTATATAAAAGCAATGGTTCATATCAAATAACTATAGCAAGAACAAATAGAAAATTATTTCCCAACAAAGGCTGGGTCCTGTCTAGGGCTTTACTGTCCAGGAGAATAACCAACGCAGCTGCTCTGAACTGTGATGGACTGACAGTTTGAGCACATACACAATTTTAAAACTGAAGTATGAAAAAAAAAGTAAATATCCTGCTAATATATTTTATATTGATCACTTATTGGACTTATAATATTTGACTATAGGAGGCTAAAATATACTGTAAAAATTAATGTTGCCTGTTTCTACTTTAAGGTGACTACTACAGCCGGGCACGGTGGCACATGCCTGTAATCTCAGCACTTAGGGAGGCTGAGACAGGAGAATAGCGAGTTCAAACCCAGCCTCAGCAACGGCGAGGCGCTAAGCAACTCAGTGAGACCTGTCTCTACATAAAACACAAAATAGGGCTAGAGATGTGGCTCAGTAGTCGAGTGTCCCTGAGTTCAATCCCCGGTACCAAAAATAAAAATAAAAAAGGTGACTACTATAGAATGTAAATGATGCCACATTATACATGTTTGGGACCACACAGATACATGATGACATAGTTCAGAAGACATAGTGGGATGGGAGGTAGGGAAAGGTCCTGCTGCCAGGGTTGAAGACATTGGCAGCTTCCTATTCCAACTGCCCTGGAAACCCACAGGTAACCACCCCCCCAACTTCCTTATCCTCTTCACTATAGGATGCAAAAAGCTCTTTATCCCCTGATCAAGGCTTAGCTGCCTGCACCTCATTACCCACCGCCTGCGCCCCTCTTTGACACGTAGTGAAGGTCTGGCACAGTGGTGGGGAGGTGTCACCTTGCTGCATGAAAAGCCATTCCATGTAGCCTCTGCCCACCAGCTGTTCCTACATCCACCTCCACAGACCTCACCCTTCCATCCTCCTCAAAGGAACCTGAACTCGGAAGACCAGGGTCAGATTTGGAATTCTCATCCTCTTCAACACTGGATGGTTGCAAGGGGAAGAACTGGCCCCTGGACCTGGTGCCCCCTTGTCCTCCCACCCTGGGCCCTATTCTGCTTCTTGGAAGCCTCCTGCATGTGTTGGTAGACCCAGGAACGCACAGGTGCCAGGTCCAGGGGCCAGTTCTTCCCCTTACAACCACCACTACTCCTTCCATTTCACTGCTGCTAAGAACCATGGCTTCACTACCCACCTTCTGCAGAAAAGCAGGCCCTGGAGATGTCCTGTGGCTCTTCCGGGGTCCTATTAAGTAAAGTCCCAGTGAGATCACCCACCAGACCCTTCAGACATCTAAGAAGCACAAAAGCAGGGTCTTTTAAGACATAGCACCTAAGGTACCCCTTTATGTGACCTGAAGACTATGCTGACTGCACCCAACACAATAGCTACAATTAAAAAGACAGACATGAATAATGTGGTGGCAAGGACCGGGAAACGCCCTGTATTCCCTGGTCATCTGAAATGTGCATCGATACTACCACTTGCAAAATGTCTGGGCAGGATCTACTAAAGCTGAACACATACTCTTACAAACCCACAATCCCACCCCTAGGTACATATCCCAGAGAAATGCACACATGTATTCACCAAAATCCAGGTATGATAATATTCACATGGGCACTGTTCATGGAGTTCCAAACTGGGCATCATAGAAATGCTACTGACAGCAGAGGTGATGATAAAGTAGTGGCATCATGTGACCAGGGATTAATCCAATAAACTAATGTAGAACAAAGGAAGCTAGCCATCACAGGATGCACATAGTACCAGCTCATTACATAGTTCAACAGGTAAGATGAACATAAGGTAGTAGATATCAGAAGAATGGTTACTCTGGGGAACAAGAGGTGGGAGGTGCCTTGGGGAGCTATGCTGGGGGTTTCTGGAATATTCTAATTCCTGATGGAAAAAGAGACACTTTGTGAAAATTCATCAGGCTGTACACTTAATGAGTTGAGTGCTTTTCTCTATGTATGATACATTTTGATTAAGAAAAAAGCATTTGTTAAAAAAAAATCCCTGCAAAAGTTTAAATTAGAGGTAATAATACAAACATACTACCAAAGCTGGAAAGGCCTTACATTTCCCTAGTAAAAGCTTTTGTCAGCCTTATGACAAAGTTAAAAAAGAAAATGAGAACAGTTCATCAAACAAATGCAGGATTATGGAGAAAATATTTTGAAATACGGATTTATACTCAAAATCATTAACAATAAATGTCACTCTAAGTATATATTTTTATATCTTGGTATATCAGCTTCTGATAATAAGAAGGGCTAGCTAGACATCTTATAATACTATTTATTTCATCTTTATCTCCTCTTTCATGTACATCTGCTGGTTTTATAAATATGCATTCTATATTATCAAAGAATATAAGTATAAAGTTTCTTCCTAAATACAAAGTATAATTGGTACTTATCAAACTTTCACTGATAGGATTTTAAGCACAAACATTTGGAAATTTTATCTAGATGCAAGTGTATAAATATACTATCTTATCTCTCAGGGAAAAGGCTCAAAGGGATTCAGACTTTGCAGAAATTTTCGACTTTTAGAATTATTTGTAAATCTCCAATAAGAAAGACAGTTTGAATTGTGTGGGGAATCTGCTTTAAATTTTCATTTTTCTTTACTTTTGAAACACAGCTGAAGAAGGAGGTTAAATTTAACTTCATCTCCCTTTGAAGCTTCAAAATAGTATGGAAAGAGGATTTATGTCACAAGGCCGAGTTCTGACCACAGCCTCTTGAAAAAGACCAACAAAGAAGTGGACCCTGCAGCTCATGGTTTGGCCAGACAGGCAATTAAAAAGGGAAGACGCAAACCCTTCTCTTCAGTGGGAATGACTGAGTACAAATCTGATTGTGTGGCCCCCATTTAGATAAACAGAATCCTTTTTTGTTTGGGAGTGGGTCGGGGGTGCACAGCCTGTGCCCAGCAAGCACATCCACTCTCACAAGCAACCTGCCTTGACTTTTCTCTTTGATTGATTAGCCTCGTGACTACAGATGGACCTGCCTGTACCATATGTGGTGGCACCTAGACCAAAATCAGTGCCATGTTACAATTCAGGAATGTGCCTGCATTGAGATTCTTCTAAGTGTGCATACAAAGCCAGAGATCTGTACACATGTTCATGAATTCCAAGTTTCCCCACCCCATGTTTGCCACCATGGTAAATTCCATGCTGATCTCACCCTGACATCCATCAATGCTACTTGAATGCTTTCTGTCACATATTTGAAATCTTAACTTTGACAAAGTTCTGGTTGCTCCCCTCCCCCTCCCCCGCCTTGCCACAGGCAAACAAATGTGCTTTACTGCCTCAAGAAGAAAAGAAGTCATTTACTTTTAAGAGAGAGCCAGGTACTCAGGAGCAATTCGGCCTTGTGCTTTTCTTCTGGGTTTCAATTCTCAATCCATCACTTCTGGGCTGGCTCAGGTGGGCAGCTCTCCCATCAGGCCAAACAAAGGACAAGGATGAAATGTCCAAGCCTGATGCCTCTCAGGGGAAGCCAGAGAGAGGGTTTCCAGAAATAAAAAGCCTCAGATGCCACAGGTCTCAAGGCCACTCTCTAAGATGGATATGAAAGAAATGCACCAAGTCTGGTTATTAAAATTTATAACTAGAACAGTTACACAATGCACATGCTGTAGAAATGGGATATAATGGAAGAACATGCTCATGGCATACAGTGATACCCTGGTATGGGATCCAGGCTCCGTCACTGATCACTTCAACAAAATGTTAAGTGCATCTTATAAAATGTCACTTGGCAAAATGTGACTATTTCTTCTGACAACCCCCTTTCCTGATTTAATAGGAATAAGATCAGAAATAACCATTGATGAATGTGAGGGTGAACTCAGCATAAATTTGCCATGGTGGCAAATTAAAATAATTTCTATTATTTTAATAGAAATACGACTACTGGGAGAACCATCCAGTTGGGATGCAGTCTCTTTCTGCTGTTTGCACAATTCCAAATAAGGGATGCCATTCTGTGAAAGGACAGGCCTCCCCCCCCCCGAATTCCTGGGAGTCTGGCAAGGGGCTGAGGCAGGTAAGCCACCCCAGGTCCTTGCCCATTGCCAAGGAGAGTGCAGAGAACTGGGCTGGGAGGTCATGGGGCTGGCTTCATGAACCAGCCCAGTCAGCAAACCCAGGCACTGGCATCAAGAGATACCTCCCGCAGGGCTGGCAGACAAATGTCTTCCTGCCACTCAGCCTGAGCTTTACACGTCAGCACCTCAAAGCATCTACAACTCTAGGACACTCCCCTTCCTTACTAAATGCCAGAGCAGAGGTTGTTAAAACTGTTTTCTCAAAAACTCTGTAGAGGGATCCTGGTGGCAAGGGTGCAGAAATTGACAGCCTATCACAACCTTCACCCAAAACAGCTCTACTTGGTCATTTTTCCTTTTTGACATCCACCTAAGATTTTGTTTGAACTCTAGTGAAAGAAGGGGGGGAAAAAGAGTTTGAAAATCATTGCTGTAGGGAAGATTAATCTTATGAACCCTTACAGGACTTCAAAAGGGCTTTTAAATAAAATGTGAAATTGTCTCACCTATGACTATTTCTCCTATGGGCCCTCCTCAAGGTGAAGGCCAAATTGTGAACCTATGACTTTAATGGGCACTCCTATGTGGGCTAAGTGCTCTTAAAGCAAGGGCCTTGCACTGATTGCTAAGTGATCTAATCCCATGAGAAGCTGGACTACAATTCCCATCTAAAGGAATGTGGTTGGCATAACCTTTGGGTCCCTCCCTCAAAACCACTGATGATGACTCCAGTCCCAGTTTTGACAGAAACTCTTTCAGCAGTTGTCTGAGGTGTAGACAGTATGGCTTAATGGTCCAAGCAGGATCTCCATCTTGCATTCAGCCAAGGACTCTGGCTGAATGCATGCCCCTCTCTTGTACTGATGTGCATAACTTGAGTGAGTGGTGCCATGGTACAGGAAAAGGCATGCATAGCATGCAGTTCAAGGCTTGGCACACTGTATCAAAATGTGCTCACCCCAAAGCAGCTGTTTGGAATACCAATAAGGACCATCCTCAGGCAAGGGACTATGTAAACTACTGGAGAGGAAATTAGAGTCATAAGCCATCATCTCTGTCCTCAGGAAGCTTCCAGAAGGGGCAAAAACTAAATGATGTCTCTACTCTGTGACAGAGTAGAAGCCGTTGCAACAAGTTCACCAAGAAAGAATCCAGGGAGCCAGAGAAGGGAGGGATCTAGTTTTTTTCATGAAGGCTTTTTGGACAGGGTGAGCCCGTGACCTCAGGGTCCAAAGGCAGTTCTGGTTTGAATCTTGATCCAGGAGAATCACAGTTTGCATAATAAATTGTATGACCACCTTCATAGGAATTGGCCCTTGAAAGACCTATGGCTTGTCCTTAGACAAGAAGCACTGCACGAGGTGGGAAGAGCAGAGGGAAAAGACAGGAATTAGAAGAGCATGGGATTTGAGGCAAATGTTGAGGAGTCTGGTTACCCTGGAGTCCACAGAAGCAGAGGAGGACGCAAAGGAGAGACTTGTGTGGACTCCAAGGGGTCTTAGAGGCTGAGTTCATGCTTTCCTTTTCCTGGCAATGGGGCCTCGTGGAACTTTCTGAGCAGGAAATAGCGTGCTCAGAGGTGAGCTGCAGCAAAAAGAAATAGAAAGGGATAGGAGGCCCAAGTGAGAGGAGGAAGGCAGGCTTATGCTGGTGGGAGAGGAGGCCTAGCAGCCGGAAGGTCAGGCCTCTGAATCATCCCACCCCAGCCCAGCTGCTGCCCTGGTCTCCACCCCAAAGGCTGCCTGTCCCTCTGAGGAATGAGGCTCACTCTCTCTAAGGGACAGGCCACAACTTCCTGCACCCACACTGGTCCCAGGACCGTCTATTTTTGGCTTTCCCAGGCCACTGCCTGACCAAAAAAACCACAGCAGCCTGGCACTCTCACCCCAGCAGCACATGCTGTCCACAAAGGGTCATGGCAGCATCTATGCATGAGTCACGGTCACCTGAACACGAGAGCTAGGGAGGCCTCTCCTCCTTTAGGGTTGCTGTGTATCCACACCTTTTCCAGGCCTGGGAAAAGGAAGCCAATGCCTCTGTTCAGCAGGTGCAGAAACAGATAAGCAGCTGCCACTGGGTTGTTTGTTGAGGGAGGGCCAGGGCACCAGGGGACACACTCGTTCCCCAGGGAGTCCAGTCTACTCCATGCATAACAATAGCTGGAGGGAAAAAACTGCAAAGCCACCCAGGATAAGAGCCTTGTGGAATGATCCCTGAAATAAAAGGGATTTCTAGTCCCAGGTACCTGTATAGAAAGAAATCATGCAAAACAGGAGTGAGCTCTGAGATTTCATAGGGACTAAAGCATCATCCCTGCCCAGGTTAGCACTGTCTCCCCTCCATCCCCCGATTCATCCACGCACCCTCTTTTGCTTGGATTAATTTAAAATTCTCAGGTTTTCCAGCTCCTAAGCTCTTCCTTTTAAAATAGATCCTCAGAATCAAGGCCAAAGATGATGAACCCCTTAAAGGCAGGGTTAGGTATTAACTTTCCCTGATATCTGTCCAGTACAGTCAATGGCGCGTGGGCAAGAATGATATCCCTGGATGGCTCCATCTGGGCAGCATACCTACTCCCCAAAACAGCCCTCAGAATTCTGAACAGAACAAGAGCCACACAGGAGCAGTAAGGCAGAGAGGAGACTGGCTGAAAAGGTAGCCAGGGGGAACATAGGAAATCAGACAGGGGTCTAAAAGAAATGTGCAACCAATTAAAAATAAAAAAAATTAATAAGAAAGAAGACCAGTAAAGGAGAGGGAAGGGTGGAGGGAGGGAGGAGCAGAGGAAAAGGGGTGGCACCTGGGAATGAAATCCACCAAATTATGTTGTGTGCATGTCTGAATATGTCACAATGAACCCCACTATTATGTGTAATTATAATGCACTAATTAAAACATAAGAAAATACCATTAGAGTAAAAAAAGAAAAAAAGAAAGAAATGTACAAATCCAGCCTCTGTTGTTTTTCCTTTTGGAATGCCTTCAGGGCATCTCACGTGGAAGATGAAGCTCTGAATTTATTTTCCCCCGCCAAGACATGTTTTCTTCACTTTACCTAATTGGAGGTCAGAGGTAGAGGCTTTGCAGACTGGAAGGGCAGATGTAGGCAAATATGGGTAAAGCTGATGAATGCTGGGATCCTCTCCAAGAAGGATATGGGATGCCCTGGCATGGGCACCCTGAAAAATTAAAAATAGTAATACCAAAGATGAAAGTAATACATACTATCACTTAATTAGTATATACTAGGTGCAAGGCATTACACTAAACTGTTTGACATCCATCACTCTGAACACTGACAACACTACTAAAAAAGTAGATGCTATAATTATCCCCATTTTATAATGAGATTAAGCATCATGCTCAAGGTCACATAGCAGAACAGTGATCTAAAACCAAGATGATTGACCTCAAATTTACTATTACACTGGGTGTAGTTGGGTTTTTTGTTTGTTTGATTTTGTTTTGGTGGTGGTGGTGGTTGTGGTTTTTTGGTAGATAAATGGCCATACTCTTTGAAAGAAGGAAGGGCAATATAGATTGAGGGCCTGTTAACTGTCAGACATCATGCTGATGATTTACATATGAAAACTCACTTGATGAAATGCTTAATTCTAAAAACTGTATCACATCCCCATTTTTGAAATGAAGGGTCTGTATCTGAGAGAGGATAAGCAGCAGGTCTGCAATACTACATGATAATTAATCCAAGTTAAGAGAACCAAGGAGGCAAACCAATTTTGGTAACCAGTGACAACGCACAGGCCCACATGGGGTAGTGAGGGGGAGAAGCTTATTTTAAGTGTTGCACTAACCAGAAGTTGGCCAACTTTTTTAGTAAAGGGCCAGAGAGTCCGTGAGACTTGGCTTATGGGTGAGAGTTTGCTGACCCCTGAACTAGGTGATGGTGAGATATGGCAAGTTTGAATCTTAGTAAGACATCTGTTCCTAAGGGTAGGATTCATATGTGAACCCATTCATAATTTGAGAATTTATTTTGTTCTACAAACCTAGAATCGTCACTATACACTGTCAAAAGGCAAACCTGAGTTATTACAAAATCAATTCCAATAGGAAAATTCTAAGGCATGTGTAATTTTTAGAATAGAAACAGCAAGAAAAAATACTTTCCCTTGAGGTGGGAAAGAGCAACACATTCACACTCTGAGCCTTGAATACAGAACAGAGGCTAAGGCTGAAACTGACGTCCAAACCCTTTGCTTCTCTTTGAAGTATTGACCAAGACTTGGAAGCATTTTGAGTAATCAAAACCTCCACAGACCACTAGCTTTCACGCTAAAAGGCCACACATTCCTAGGAAGCTTTTTCCTCCTGTGGATCCCACTTAAGCAGAGCGCCATTTTCACTATAGAATAAGAGCTTAGTTTACAGAAGATAAAGAGTTAAAAAACAAGAACTATGTGGATCAGCAATAATCCATCTTCATAAACAGCAATGGGTGGGCAGGGGATGCAGGACTATTTATCACATACAGGTGAGAAAATCCCTCAGGAAATGGATTTATGAATTCATCTTTGACCGATGACATCCAAGCAGACATACTTCCTGGTCCTGCCAGGAAATCTGAAAAACTCACCAGAAATGGGTGATGGGAGAAAACAAGCAAGAACCAAAAGATGGCATTCCTTAATAGGGAATTGTCTGGTTCGATATCTAACTCAATAATCAATATGCCAAAAACCAGTATCTGAATCAATATTCAGTGCTTACTGAGTGCCCTCTCAGCTTGTGGCCCCATGGATGGTTCCAGGAGACAACAATGAGCAAGACAGCCCAAGTCTCAATCTCCAAAGAGTTCTGGCTCTACTGAGGGGACAAAATTTTAACCTAAACCATTAAAGACGTATAAATGTGTTATAAGGTTTGTTTGCAAAAGATCACTCACTGATTTTTCTGTATTGCAATGTCTTGGGATTCCACAAAAAGAACTATAAAAATATGAAGTATAAAAAAAAAAAGAATGGACAGAGAACCAGCTGACAACATAATTGAAAAGAAAGAAAGGAGAAACATTTATATGAGACAAAATTCACATTAAAAAGCATTAACTGATACTATATAACTCAGGAATCCCACTCTTTGGTATTTACCCAAAAGAAATGAAAAGAGAACTATGCACAAAGGTCATAATGGTATTATTCACAATGGTCAAACCCAATGTCCATCAATTGGTAAACGGTTAACAAATTGTGGTATGTCCATAAAATGGAATACTATTCAGCAATAGGAAGGAACAAACTACTGAGAAGTTACATCATGGCTGACTCCAAGCAGCACTAAGCTCAGTGAAAGCAACCAGACACAAATGGCTGCATGCTATATGGTCTCCCCTACAGAACATTCCAGAATAGGCAAGTCTGTAGGGAAAAAAACTTACATCAGTGGCTGCCAGGAACTAGAGAAGATGATGACCTGACTGAGAAACAGCTAGCAGATTTCTAGAGATGACAGAAGGTGATATTGCTCTGTATCTTTTTGAAGAGCTTTCCTGAGGCAGAACTGATAAGAAAACAATTTGTACACATTTAATGTACACAATTTGATGAGTTTGGACATAGACCTATAGGTATATGGTTCATATACCTGTAGAACCATATCACAGTCAAGGTAAGAGATAAATCTGTTTTCTCTGAAAGTGTCCTGAGTCCTTTGGTTTTGAATTTTGGCAAGAACATTTACCATGAGAAAACCCTCTTAACAGGTGTTTAAGTGCATAATACAGTACTTTAGACTACAGGAACCATGTTGTATAGCAGATCTCTGGAATCACGTCATCTTGCATAACTGTAACTTGAACCAGCTGAACAAAACCTCCCTATTTGGTGACTACACAACTATATAAAGATTGTCAAAACTCATCAACTCATATACTCTAAAGGGTAAATCTTATTACATGTATGTAAAATTTCAATAAATCTGACTTTTAACTAAAAAAAAAACTTAGTAGGAACAAACAAGGTCATTTTCTATTTTTCAAGATACACTTTAAAGGATAATTTTATAAAATGAGAAACACCTAAACACTGAAGAGCACTTAGCAAGGACAACATCATACTGATAAGAATTTAACACTCCATCAGTCCTTGACTAATTTTTTTTAAAAAAAGAGTAAATCACTATTTAACACAACTGTAAATGAAAAACTAAAAAGTAAATGATAACATAAATTCCACCAATTGAAAATTAATAGATTCTTACTACTAGCTCATGTTATCTCATCTTTATCTATTTAGAGTAAAACCATCAGAAGATCATTCTGCCCAAATGGCAGGTAAGGAAACAGACACATACATAAAGGCTGGGCAATTTGGCAAAGGCCTTATAGCCAATAGCATATGGATTCCAATGCAGGTCAGTTGTCCTAAAAGTGCCATTAGCCAATCCTAATCATTTATATTCCTAAGTCTGCCACGCTTTAAGTACTAAAGTACTATTTCTAGGGCTATAGACGTAGCTAAGTCGTAGGATGCTTGCCCAGCATGCGCTAAGCTCCAGCCAAGTTCAGTCCCTAGGACCACAAAAATAAAAAATAAAATTTAAAAAAAATAGTATTTTCTTGTGTTTCCCCACCTCATTTTTGTTTTTCCATTGTGTAATAAAGGGCAAAATAAATTGGTGTGGAATTTATTTTTCCCATTAGAAATTCTAAGTCCATTCTCTGCCAGATAAATATGATCAAATACGCCTAAAGGTAAACATGTTTAAAATCACAAATTCCAAAATTCTATTAAGGAATGAAATGGAAATAAATACTAACACTGGTAACTGACAACCAATGACACACATATAAACATGGCGATCCTATAGAAATGGAACACACGGTGAATTTATAAATACATTTCTGCAAATGTCCCTTTAGATTCCTACTTTCCCTTGTCACATCGCACCTGTCTAGAGTAGGATGAAAGGTTTGAAGGGATTTCCTCAAACTTTAACCTGAGGATGGCGCCAATAAGACAAGAGTGCTCTTAAAACACCGGCCCGCTGAAATAGCTCAATTTCAAGTATTTTCTTTCAGGCTTCCTATGATTTACTCATATGCACCAGGGTCAGGAACTGTGGAAAGACAGACTCCAACCCCAGATTATGAGGTTGGAGAAAACTCTTCTTGGAAAACTCAATGTCAAACTTTGCTCTGAAGGATGAACAGGAATTATCTAGATAAAGAAGCTGGAGTTGGGGTTACTCCCAGTAGAAGGAAGAACAGAATGAGCAAAAGTCATGAGGGCCGGTGGCACATTCTAGAAGCAACTGGTATGTGTGGCTACAGCTGTCCAATATAGCAGCCACATGTTACCACTGGCTCTTGGAATGTTGCTGGTCCAAACTGAGATATGCTGTAAGTATAACACACAATGGAGTTCAAACAATTAGTATCCAGAAAAGATTGTAAAATATATATTAATAAATTTTTTATTAATCATGTGTTGAAATATTTCAATGTTTTGATTTAAATACAATATACTACTAAAATTAACTTCACCTAGTTTCTCTGTTTTTGTAAGGTAGCTGTATTACTTATTTTAATGTAGAAGAAAATTGACAATTTTGTGGCTCATGTCATATGTCTACTATCTAATAGAGAAGGAAACAAGTCTAAAGATAATAACCACAGGTACATTATGATTTTTAATGAAAGCTAATATTCTGAATGTTCAGTGCTTTGAGCATCCACCGTCAAGCAGATTTCATCTTCCTGATAGCCCCCTAAGGTGGGTAGCATCTGCAGTGTCACCATTAAAGACCCTAAAAAATGAAGTCAAGGTATCTTGGGGCCCCCTTACTTAACCAGTGGAAGGACTGGGATTAAAACTCAGCTTTTAGGCTGGGGCTGTAGCTCAGTGATAGAGCACTTGCCTAGCATGTGTGAGGCACTGGGTTCAATCAGCCGGGCTCGGTGGCACATGCCGATAATCCCAGCACTTTGGGAGACTGAGACAGGAGAACTGTGAGTTCAAAGCCATCCTCAGCAATGGTGAGGCACTAAGCAACTCAGTGAGACCCTGTCTCTAAATAAAACACAAAATAAGGCTGGGGATGTGGCTCAGTAGTTGAGTGCCCATGAGTTCAATCCCTGGCACCCCCCAAAAATAAATAAAAACATACCAAAGGCATTCTGACCATCTACAACTACAAAAAACAAAACAAAACAAACAAACAAACAAACAAAAAACTCAGCTTTCAGGCCAGGAGCCTTCCCTCCTGAGAGGGAGCAACAGATCAGAGACTGGAAGTGCCAGTGATGTTACCAGGAGGTAACAGGACACATCAGAGGAACCTAAGGAGGGTGCCTAGAAGCCAGAATGCACTAAGTCCTTCCTGGGGCAAAGGAGATTCAGTGTGGAGGTGAGAGCAGAGTTTCTGTAAGCTTAAGGACCTTCCACCTTGGCTGCCAAATCCATAGGAGAGAGCAGTCCCAAAGAGGGACAAAACTCTGCTCCCTCAGGAAAAAAAACTGAGCATGCTGTAGCATAAAATCCTGGTGGAGAGTTTCCTTGCTTTCCATGGTAGTCTGGGACCCTTACCACAATGCACCTCTCCATTCCTGCCTTCTAGCCCTGGCAGTGGAGGCTTGGCCATGCTTTGAGAAATAATGAAGCCCTACTAATTACTTTGAATGCCCATCATTTGTAAAATACCTAAAATTTTTTTTCAAAAAATAAAAAAGCATGTTGCCTCTCTCTGGCAACCCAACCATCGGGTGAGGTGCTGCAAGCAATAGATACAGTGCTCTGGTGTTAGAGAAGAGAGAGAGGGCTGTTGCCTGGCTCAGTGACTCATCCAAGGTCACATTTCAGCTAGGTTTTGGGCCTCAAAGGCCAGAGTTTTTTCCTGGCTCCACCACTTTCATGGCTCTTCCTGCTGGTATGTGCCTTCAAAGGCAGGATGCTCTCCTCCTAGCAGGCGCCCTGGCAGGGTGGGGGTGGGTGGGTGAAGAGCAAGTAACAATAAAATGGAAAAGACAAGCTTCAGGTGAAGGAAGGAGGAGGATAGGCTTGCTCTGCAGAGGGCTGGACCCAGGCAAGCCTGCAGCCACCACCCAGAGTAACTCAGATGCTTGCAGTACATGCTCCTGGCCCTAGAACCTGCTGCCATAGAAACTGATGATAAGTTCCTAGGCTGAATCTACATTTGAAAATACACAACTGTTTTATAAACAGGGCACACACCCAAGTATGCAGGGTGACAGCTGGCTCACTTTGTGGCTAATCCTGCAAATAGTTTCTCTTCCATCTCCTCTTCTCTCTTAGCACAACTTCCTGTGTCCTCCACCCTTGTGTCCAGGGAGCAGAAAGCATGGGACACTAAATGTGGAAGGCAGGACCACGGAGTGGTGTAGAAAGTGGACTGTGGATCATGTGAGCTCCATGCAAAGGCATTCAAATTCAAGTTTGAAAAAATGTACACCTGACAGCCAACTGCAGCATAGCTGGCTGCCAGTTCACGAGTCAGGCCCTAGAACATGATGCTCTCCTGGTTCTTTTCCACTGCCTCCCTTAAATAGTAAAGAGAGAATAACACCAGCTAACGCTGAGGTTTTACTACATTCCAGGCACCGCTCCAGGCACTTTATTTGCACTAAATCATTTAATCTCATAAATCACCTACGATGTGGGGACACTCATCCCACTCACTTCCCAGACAGAAAACTACAAAACAGAGAAATGAATTGTTGCAGATTGCACAGAAAGAAAGTGGAGAAGCTGGGACAGGAACCCAGGCAACCAGGCTCCCAGGTCCCCAACCTCTATAAAGGCCATCTAGTGCCAGGCACCCTTTGCTTTGTCATGAAGAGATTTTCTGTCTCTCTTTAGATGCAAACTGAGATCACTGGTATGATCATACGTCCTGGAGAGAGGTCACCCCTACCCCACCACAGAGACTGGAAATGAAACGTCTGCCTTTTCCTGGGGACGGATCATCTCTCATCTTTGGAAGGATTCTCCTTTGAAGCCACACAGGTCATTAGCAGGAGATACCCAGTTCCCAGCTCCCTTGTGAGCTTTCTGAGGTCCTTGTCTTACCCTTGACTGTGGTCATGACTGAAGCTGCCATTCTGCCACCTACCTCCCTACCCTGCCGCACATGTCCACTCCACTCTCTCTGCTGCCTTGTGCCCAGCTCCCCTCTTCCAGCACCCCCAGCCTGTACTCTCTTGCCTTCATGCAGACTTTCTACTCCTCTGGCATCTCCAGGCCAAGGTGCCCCTGCCCTCCTCATTTTCCTCATAGCACTTGGCAAATTTTCCCAACACAGGAATATACACAACTTATTTTTACTCATGTGTCTCTTTGAAAATTTTGCAAGCTCCCCAAGACACACTGCAAATGCTAAGATGGCATGGGGTAATGAAAAGCCACTGGGTACCAGACTGGGTCAGCCTGACCTCTCACAAGGGGATCTAGCTTTCTGGGACCTGCTATTCATGTCCTTCACCCAGTAGAGGTGCCAGCCTGACCCTGAGCTTCCAGTGGTGCCCTAAATCCTATGAGTCTTATCACAGACAGCTCTGGCCTGGTCTCTCAGGTCCAAGGACACTGTCTCTCTTGCCAACCTTGTCACCTATTTGCTTCTGTGGCCAGGTGGTGACATGGTTCACAGATTGTATCTTATTTAATACAGATAACTCACAAAGAAAGAGTAAACTTGGAGCCAGAAATGTTGGCAGGTCATAAGGAAACACCTCTATTGAAGTTTATAGATACAGTTTGTAAATTTTAGCACAGGAAATATAACTGGGAACCAATGTGAAAACATTCATTATTGTCGCAACACTGCATTTGACCCTGACCTGATCTACAGGCACCCTGAGATCTCGGACCCAGAACGCCAACAAATATAGCTCCTTTAAGAACCTGCTTCCACATCGGTCTGGTAGTCTTGGTCTTGGGATTATTGACATTTAGGGTCAAATAATTCTTTGTTGTGGTATGGGTCCCGTGTGCTGTACGACGCTAAGCGGCACCCCTGTCCTCCACCCAAGAGGAAGCAATCCCTTCCTTCCGGCCCCACTATGACAACCAACAGCCAGAAATGAATTGAGCATTGCCAAATGTTCTCTGGGATGCAGAACCACCCAGGTTGAGAACCTTTCTATCAGGCAGCTCTATCTCCTGGGATCACCCATTCAACTTTTCTCTGTTTCCCCCAATAGTGCCATTATTTTAGACACCCAGAGAAAACCCAGATTCAGCACCCATTCTTCCTGCTGTTCCATCTGTTTTTCTGGTTGGCCATCAACTAAAGAAAACTGCATTTTTAGTTGACATAGGCTTGACTCTACATTCTATCTTATACTGGCTATGTGTCTGTGCCTGCTCTTCATCTGCAGAATGGGGATGCTGGGAACTTCAGAGCACTGCTATCAATTGTGAAGTACTTGACAGTGGCAGGCATGTAGAAATGTGTTCAATCCCTGGACACTCACCACCGTGTCTTTCATGGGGAATAAAAAGGCAGAGGGATCAGGATTCCCACCCTCCTGTCTCAGTTCCTCAGCCCACTGACCTTTTCTATGCATGTGTGGATGGAAGCATGGTTCATCCTCTGCTGAACCCCAGGGACCCAAGCAATACCACGAACAAACTGGAAGCCATGTGAGGACAGAGCGCAGGCCCTGGTTCTGACTCCTACACAGGACCATGTACCCCATAAGCCCACTATACCCCCTGTATCAGGGACACTTCCCTGCCACCTCATGTTTTGGTCTGTTCAGGCTTCTCTAGCATGAACCACACACTGATGCCTTAAAAACTGATGTTCATTTCTCACAATTCTGGAGCTGGATGTCCAAGATCAAGGAATGGGCAGACTCAGTGTCTCGTGAGGTCCTGTTTCCTGTGTCCTCACATGGTTGAAGACACAAGGCAGCTCTCTGGGGCTTCTTTTCTGAGGACACTAACCCAATTCTTGAGCACTCCATACAGAATCCACAATAATGAGTGTAAGGTAAAGAACAGCCCTTTTGTACTTAGTTTTAGCATCCCTTCCCTTAAAACCTAAAGCAGCCCCTGCCCCAGGCTCTTCCTCTCTGGAATCTTCCACTGGGGAGAACAAAGCCTGGCCGCTCAGGTTACTGCATCAAAGAAGACCACCGCCGCTTATCTATTGCGCCAGTTTTGAAGTGACCAATCCACAGCTTGCCACGCGTTTTGTAGCGGGCCCTATAAATTCCCTGTCCCACGTCCCCTCTGCCGTTTTTCCTCCTTCCTCCTCCTGGGCGCCCACCCCCCTGAATAAAGATCTCCTGGCTGCATGAGGTGTGTCTGTGTGGCTGGCCGCTACCCTAACAATGAGAATCAACTGCATACCCCCACACCTATTTAAGCATGCACACCCCTCCACCTGGTTAGACACGAGCACTTGAAGACAGCAGGACACCGGAATCTCTGCTTGAGTATCCTGGGTCAGACAAAAAGGTGTCAGTCCTGTCCACTCTTCTGGATGCCAGAAGGGAACTTCTTGTCCACATGGCCACTCTAGCCAAAGTCAAATACCTCACAGTGGCAGGATCTACCCTTAATGACTGTTTTTGGTCAGGAGAAACTAGAGGTTTGAATGCCTAATGGGAGAGATGGATCCACTTAAGAAAATGATCCTCTTGCTTCATTTGGGCACCTGTATGACCCTGGAAGCCAGATACCCTGTCTCTTTCCTGTTTTAATTGTCCAGAAGGGTAGGCTGGTCACAGGCTCAGTCAATGTTCACAGGTCTCAAATTCCATGTTTGGTGTGTCAGCTCAGGGAAAGGAGAAGACCCCCGGCCTTGCCCATCCCCAAACCATTTCCCATCAGTCACACTGTCAGTTTTGCTGGTTGCCCCAGGATGTGATGGAGCCTGGACTGCCCAGGCTTGGGGCCAGCTCACCAGCTGCAGATTTCATCACAGCTCTCCTTGTTTTAGAAACAGAGCCCAAAAGACAAGCATGCAAATAGACTGTCCTGTGGCCAGATATTAAAGAATGCACTTAGAGGTCTGTTCAGAACACAGACTACTGCTCTCATACACATGTGACAAGGACCTTGCTCATGAAGTGTTCTGAGCAGCTTGAGGAAAAGGTGCTGGATTTCCATGCCTTTTTTATGACCATATGATTTTTTGTTTGTTTGTTTTTCCTGTTGAATTTAAATGTTTTCCTGGATGGTCAAGAAAATAAAAGAAAAGAAGAAGAAAAATACTCTTGCCTTTTAGTACTTAGCTGAAGAGAAAAAACAAAAAAAAGCTACATGTCCTGGGACAATAAGTATCAATAACTGACCAATGCACCAAGTTCAAGGTCTCTCCTAGATAGCTACTCAACGGGGTGACACAGCCCAACTTCCCCATTCAATCTAGATCTCTGCCCACCCCCCAACTGGAAGACTCATAGATGTGGCTTAATCCCTTCCATAAGGGATGGATACTTCTCCTGGGAGAACCAAAACATGAGACTGCACCATGCTAGCACCATTTATAGCACATCTACCAAAAAAATAATTATCTGGATTAGGTGGTGCAAATAAAAGTAGATTTAGATAGTGTTCTTGATAGAAAGACAATAACAACAATAATAAAAATAAAAACACAAGACATTTTATTCCACAAGAACAACTAGTTCTTAGAGTCCAAATATAGTGGCTAGGTTTTCCAAACTACCCTGGCCCCTTAAAATGATGCATTCATGTATTTATTCATTTGATGAGCATGCATTAACCACCTGTATGATCCAGGCATACTTCTGTACATAACACTTATGTGTCATGAGAAGATAAAGTTCAGCTCTCAAGATGCAGGGGGAAGACAGATGCCTGAGCCACAGGTGCAGCACCATTGAGGAGTGATGAAGGGTAACAGTGTTGCATGCAGTGTGGCACTGGAAGCGAGCCTGGTGAGTACAGGGGAAGTGGGGACAGAGAAAGCTTCATAGAGGAAGGGGTCCTTGAGTTGACTCTACATGAAGCAAATAGGAGTTTGCTACATCTACCGGATGGAAGGAAGAGAAAGGGGATTCCATACAGAGGACCAGCATGTGCCAACAGAAAGGCACCAAGAAACAGGGTAACACCAAGTAGCGCAGTACCTGGTGTCAGGGCACAAGGATGCTGGGCACATTTGAGTGCCTACTGCAAACACTGGGCCTGTATGCACATGTGCACAGACTGTGCCTGTGTGTCTGCCTACGCACGATTTCTTTGTTTCGGGAGTGGGCTGACAACACTAGGGAAGGAAGCTGGGGGTCGCTCATTGGCACCTCCAGCTTCTTCTCACTCCCTGTGACCAAACTTCCTCCTTTAGCATCAGAATTTGGTACCACTGGTTCCCATGGTGGCTGGTAGAGCCCTGCACATCTCACCTACAGAAGAGACACGCTGAGGTAGAGGCGATATTCTAGCTGTGGCAGCTCAGTGCTGCATAATAAACACCATCTAGAGAATTCTAGAGGGCTAGTCTATGAGTCATGCTGTGTATAATAATCCCAGAAGAACTCAGCAGGGTTGACTTGAGTGAAAGCTCCTGAGAGACAAGAGTCACTTTAATGAGGCCAGTTTAACTCCTTCCCTATTCACTGTCTGCTGCTTTCCCCCAGGTGGAGAAGCCAAAGAACACAAGGTGGGCGGAGCTCGAGGACCAGTCCCCAGTCTCTGATCCCATGCTGAAAGCTGAGGTGCATGCTCTCCTCTGGGGAGGTTTGTGACTATTCCCTTTGTCTAATGAAGGAGACCCATTGCCCTGCGATGCGGCCGTGAGCCACTTGCCCAGGTACTTTCCGAGGCGATTAGGCAGAGGACTCTGCAATATACACAGGATGGAAGCATCTGGACAAACAAGGCAATCAGAAGAGAAAGAAGAAGCAAGCATTTCAAAGCCACCTGCACCTCTGCAGGAAGCTGCCAGGGAGAGGAGGGTGAGGAGCCTTCCTCTTGATTGAACTGCCTGTGGACCTGCCTGCGAGACTTCTTGGCACCGGATCTTGCAGACAAAGTACACAGGAAGAGAGCTTCATGCCAGTGGGACTGGGGAGACTGCTAAAGAAAGTGACCTTGACTTTTATTCTTGGTACTATATCCTAGTGGCCCCCTGATATTAGGCTGAATGACAACCAAAAACTGTGCTTGTAATTTTTAATAGATAAAGGTCTGGGTATTTGACAGCTGATAGATAACAGGGTATGGATATTTTCTATTTGACAGCTGTCAGGATGCAGGAAAACACATTAGACAACAGAAGGTGGATGTCAACAGGACCAGGACCAAATAATTAATCCATCTGCAAAATGGGTTTAATTTATTTCTTATGGAATTATCTATAATATGTGACTCATTTGTGTGAATAATTATTATATGTCAATTATTGTCTGTTTTCATCCCTTGACAATGCTTCTGGGTCAAGGCCTCACATTAGTTTCTCTGTATTGGGGGAACAAATTTATTATTTAACAAAAAGCATGACTAAGGTGGATAGTCTGCCTTAAGTCACCATGCAGAGCTGCAAGTGGGGAGCTATTTGTACTCAGGGGTTAAACTAGACCACAGTTCACATCTCCACAGAGAAATTAGACTACTGTACCCCCTGCTTTCTTATTCCTCTCAAGATGCTTGGATGTTTTCAAACCTTCTTTGTTACTCTGACTCTTTATATTTAAAAAATATATATAAATGCAAGAGCTCACTGGATTTACTTGGAGATTCCAATCACACGATCACTTGTCTTTGGGAAAGGAAATCATCAGCAACACAAACAGATTAAGGTATTTCAAAATTTCTTCAGAGTCCAACTCTACTCGATCATTTACAAAGACAGCTTAAAGCCTTTCATAAAGTTATTTGAAAGAGAAATTCAAAAATACTAATTATGTCTCATCTCTCTCTTACTGTGGGGGTGGGAGACAACTGCATAAGGCTTTTGTCTCTCCATGACCAAAGCTGCCCTTTGAAAGCAAGATGCTACATGAAATGCCATTTGTGGTACAGTAGCCACTCTGTGGAAGCAAAGGCTCAACTTCTTTACATTCTACAAAGCACCCCCTTATCATTCCACCTTGGGATGAAACCACCTCTGGACAAGAACTGTGCTAGCAGTGTCACCCAAGCCCAGGTGTGGCTCCCTTCCAGTGCAGAGGCATCTGATACACCAGGTTAATGGGGATCTGAGGATGGTAACTGCTTAGAGGGCCCCATTCAATTCAACATTCTTACAATTTGTATTTGAAAAGCACATCTCTGGCGAGAGCTTCCAGGCAAACCTGAGCCTACAGAACTAGAACTTGGATGCTGGACACAATGCCCCATCCGGTCATATTCTAAATGCTCAGAACTCCAATTTTGTGCTTCGCCCTAAAGGACTTTTCTGTCCTGTGCACTCTGGGGACACAGTGATGCTGCACTGTATGCTGTGGAAAACATCTCCCTTAAAAGACACAAATGATCACGATGTATTAGTGGGAACTTGCGTGCAGGGTGTGCGAATCAGCCTCGGCTTCAACTCTGGGCTCCCGGCTCTCTGCCTAGGTCTGCCTCAGCCACAGTGCTGTCCTCGGTCAGAACAAAGCCTGAACTCTTTCCTCTGTGTCCCCAATCTGTCACAAAGCAAAAATGCCCTGACCTCATCCCAAGCCATGGTGCGCTGGGGCTGCCAGCCGTAGCCCCTGCTTCTGTCTGGGTCACTTTTCAACCTATCTCCACTCAACCTTGCTACTTCAGATCAGAGCTGCCCATAATTAGCCAGGCACAGATGCCCCGCGGCTTCCAAACTGATGAGGCTCTGATGCCTTCGGGGTGACTCACTGAATGAACCAGGCGAGGATGAGAAGTACAGATTCTTAACAGAACTGCATGAAAATGACACTGAGTGCAGAAAGCTTCACAAAATCCCCCCAGGGTCTCCATTTGAGCTTCCCTCCCCGTCAACAAGAGCAGGGAGCTGGAACCAATGGACTCAGGGCTGGATGGCCTCAAATAGCCTGTGCCTTCCTGATACCCCAGGAGGAATTCTGGAAGTAGAAGCAATCTAGAGCAGATGTGCCCATACTCACTCCCAAGAATTTCCCCAACACACACACACACACACACACACACACAGACCCTCTGTTGATTTCCCATATTCTGAGTGCACCTGTAAGCAAAGCATCCTTTTTTGACTTATAGGGTGGCCTCTGTTGAGAGGCCCAAAGACAAGGCCTGACAACTTCCACTTTCCAGGCAAAGCTGGGCTGGTAAGAGGAAAGAGGTCAAGGCTGGTAACACTGCAAGAAAAAAAGTAAATAAAAGTAAAGGAGGGGCTGGGATTGTGGCTCAGTGGTAGAGCACTTGCCTCGCATGTGTGAGGCACTGGGTTCGATCCTCAGCACCACATATAAATAAACAAATGAATAAAGGTCCATCAACAACTAAAAAAAAAAAGTTTATAAAAAAAAAGTAAAGGGAAGTGGAGGAGGGAGCCTGGATCATGGGTATGAAGTGAACAGTCAAAGGATACTGTTAAGAGTATCTGAAGCTGAGGTGCCCCAGAGTCCCAAATGAGATCTTCCTCACCATGGAGATCTTCATTTTGAACTGTCAGGTCTAGTTTTTAAAGCCTTTCCTCAGTACTATGCAGAATCTGGGAATTTGAGCAGGATCTCGGGCTTCTAATTCACTTTGGGACATCCAACCCTCTAGGGGGGTTCACTGTCTTTATTAGGGGTCCCTAAGGAGCCTGGATTTGGTGTTGTGTTTCCCAAGCACAGAGTTGGGGTGGGGAGTTCTCATGTCCAAAATTTTTTCTGTTGAATCACATGTCTTCAGACCCGTCAGCTCTCTGGAGTACTAGATTTTAATAGCGGACACCTCTTTTTCTTCCAAAAGATTCTGAAAATCCTTATTGCCCACTGAATAACCTTACCAGTGCTCTCTATCCTGACCAGTGTGCAACCACCAAGAAGACAAGGCCCCAGAGCCTCATCATTGACAATGACAGCCATGATCCTCCTGGGAGCTGGCCTTGACACTGGCACTGCATCCAGATGCAGGGCTACTGGCCACACTCAAAAATTCCCGGCTAGAAAGTAGAGGACAAGGTGTGTGACAAGGCCTGAACATGCCAAGATTCCCGCCCGGCACCAGCACTTGATGCCTGGAGCAAGCTGATGAGGTTCTGAGTCTTCTGTTCCCCATCTGCAACAGGGGGATCCAAAGACACAATTTCCAAGAACATACTGTGGAATTTCTACAAACAACTATATAATTTTAAAGGATTATGGAACTTAAAAACACTGTCTCACTATGGTAGAGAAGGGCTAGCTGTCAACCAAGCTTGCCTCTGCTTCTTCCTGGTGATACATCTTAGCTCTTTGGCCACACATTCAGGTACGGCCACAGGACTGCACTCTGGCCAACGGAACCCAAGCGGAAGGAGTCATGCGCCACCCCATCCTGGAACATGATGCACCTATTGAAAATGGCAACCCCAAGATGGAAGGAGCCACCACTTGAAGGAAAGCAGGTCACCTATTAGTCAAATGTATTTTAGACTTCTTCTCCTGAACATATAACAAATACAAATTCTAGCAATTAGACATATGAAGGTTTGCTTATTATGGTAGCTGTCAAAACCTCAACAAAAACATTTACCATTCTTTAAAAAGGGTAGAGAGTATGAGACTGTATTAAATGTTTCTCCTAAACATGATCAAAGAAAACTGCTACAAATGGTGGGGCCACCATATCTATTTTTAGAGCTTAGACATAATGACCCACAGGCATCATGTGATTGATGGAATATTCCAGGTAAGTTTAAACTCTTAAACAAGTTTTCTGGTGCCACCACAGGCACCTTTTTCTGGTAAACTTATTTTGACACACTGAAAACAAGCAGGGTCCCTATTAATACAGGGAGTATCTATTGCAATGAAATTGCACAGTGCACTCCACAAGCAGAGCCAGTGTGGCTTGGGGTGTTTGTTCTCACTATCCACACTTCCTCATCAGCCGCAGGCTGCCGTCCTGGAGTGTTAGACCCTCACTAGAGAGACATCAGGGTATGCTGTTGGGGTACAGGGTACACTGGACAGCCTGATACAAACCTGTGGGCCGCTGGGCCAGCAGTCATGTCACGAGGCTCCTGTCCTTCGGGTGTCTGACCTTCCATGGCCATCTCCACAGTACAGCTCCCTTCCGCTTCCCGCAGCACCCAGTGTCTTCCACTGCTGTTGGACCACTCTCTCTTGCTTCCTGCTTTCCCTCCCAGACCACAGGAAATCCTCACTCTGTACTTCTTAACATTTCCACTTCATTTGCTGCCTCACACGCTACCTGCTGCTGTAGTCTGTAGCATCTTCTGTGAATTTCTAAATGCCTAGAGGAGACATCCTTGGATCTTGTAGGCCTGGGGAAAAGATGGCCACAGTGGGACCCAAGAGGGCTGAGCTCAACTCCTGGCTCAGCCATGGAACCCCTGTGACCTTGAGCAATCGTCTCAAGTCATCTGAGTCTGGGATCCTTCCCCACATGATGGGAATAATTACACCTTTGCCCCAGGATTTTCATAAAACCAAATGCATTCATTCATTCAACATATGTGTACCATTCCTTTCCATCTCTGAGAACCATTTTAAACCTGAAAACATATAAACATGGACACTGCACTTCCACGGGGCTGTTATTCTGGCAAGAAACTTAAATAAATAAGCATATGACATGTCAAATGGAAACAAAGAAAACCAAGTAACACGGCAAATGAATAGGGGAAGGGCATTCAGGGAGGCTTCTGATGGGACGTCTCATGGGCAGAGTAATAAGAGGAGGCAAGAAGGTGCTGAGGCAGGATCACCACACCACGAGAGGGAGAGCACATGCTTCATCTTTGGATACCACACAGCCTCAGCTGTTTTCAAACACCCTCCATTCCTGACATGAGCCAGCCCTGTTTTCCCTCCCTCAGAGAGGAATCAGAGAGCTGCTCTCCTGCACCACCAGGCTCTCCTCCCCTCCAAGGACCACACACTGTGGCACATGCCCTGTAGCACAGAATCAGAGCAATCAGGCCTTCCTTTAAGAACACCAGGCAGCAGATCCAAACACTGCTGCCTGGTATTCCTAAAGGAAGGCTTGATTGCCCCGAACTTGGCAAACGTTCCCAAAGCTGCCTTTGTTATTAGCATATCCTCACCAACAGCCAGGACTTAATGAATCTTCTGGAAATGCTTTGCGTGATTCTACTGGGGTCATGGATAATGCAATTAGGAGATAAAGAAATTGACTGGAATGAGATGAAGTCAAAACTCAAAGATCACATTTCCGACAAGTCTGCTTCAAGTCAAGGGTTCTCATGGCAGAATGGCAAATTTTACTCAGTAAAGGGCGACTCAAGGGAAAATGTCACGCAACTGGTCCTGAGAATGGAGAGCAACAAAACCACGTGGCTGAGCAGAGGGTGGGCTAGGGAGGCTCTGTATGTGGAGAAGGGATCCTGGTGGTAAAATGAGGTGAATAACCCGCTAGTTATGAAAAGTGAAAAAATAATAGTAAGTCAATCCTCTCTCAAAAGGATGCCTGCTGGGATAAATAGTTCTGTACAGTATGTTCTTAACTGGAAAGGAAATGTTCAGAACTACTGGAGGAATTGGGACCTGCCTCAAGATGTGACCAGCACTCAAGAAGCCTTCCTGAGCCAGCTGGGATGTAACCAATAAAAGCTCCTCATCGAAACCTGCACACACACCTTCAAAGCAGCATTACTCTTAATAGCAAGAAAAAGTGGGAGCCAGGCATGGTGGTTCATGCCAGTAATCCCAGCAGCTAGGGAGGCTAAGGAAGGAGGATCGGGAGTTCAAAGCTAGCTTCAGCAATTTAGTGAGGCCCTAAGTAAGATCATCTCTGATAATAAAATATAAAAAGGGCTGGGATGTGGTTCAGTGATTAACCACCCCTGGGTTAAATCCCCAGTGCCAAAAATAAATAAATAAATAAAACAAAATAGTGAAAAAGTGGGAAGAACCCAAATGCCCATTAATGAATGAATGGCTGAATAGGAATGTGGTACGCCCACCCAATGGCATATCATTTGCCCATAAAAAAGAAAAAAGTGCGGATACAAGTTACAACATGGACATCACAACAAGTGAAAGAAGGCTGTCATAAAAGGTCACATACTGTATAATTTAATTTATATGAAAACTCAACAATAGACCAGTCTATAAAGCTAGAAAAGGAGATCGCTTGTTGCAAGGGCCTGGGGTTTGAGGGCAGGGAGGATAAGAAGGGATGGTACCAGGTTCTCTTTTAAGGGTGATGAAATGTTTTAAAACTGGATTGTGCCAATGACTGCACAACTCTGTGAATATACTAACCCACTGACCACACAGAGCATATGGTTAATTTTACAGTTATATGAATTATATCTCAATAAACCTATCCAAAAAAGACAGAAAGCAAGCAAGCTTTTCTTGTTGGTCTAGCACTGAATTAATACAGCATAAAGGCTAAAAATAAATACTGAACACCTAAGCCGGCATACCTCCAATAGCCTGCAAGGGAAGGTGCAGGTTCTGCAGTTTCTAAAAGACAAATGCAGGCTATCACTGGGAGTTCACTTGCCCAGCAATACCCAACAGGAATTGGAAGAGTTAAAATTCAAATCCAGGACTGCTTAAACTCAAAGATCCAAAACTCATCTTTGCTCCCCGACATCAAATGGGGAAATGCCAAGTGGGTGTGAGGTGCAGACACACTGTGGACAGATATGAAATGAAGACTCAGTCCTTTCCTTTCATTTACACAACAAAGACCTGGTGGACACCTGTTCTTTGCCAGTCTGTGTGCTCTGGGAACACAGCAGTGAATTAAACAAAGTTCTTGTCTTTATGATATGGATATTTTGGTGTAATAGGATAGAAAATACACATGTAATTAACTAAGCATATACTCTGCCTGGGTGGGGATACATTCTATGGAGGGAGAAAAAGCTAAATGTGAGGGATAGCAAGTGCAATGCAGGGGTGAGACTGGGAATGCTATGTTAAATGATTGCAATAGGGAGGGATGCCAATATATGAGCAGAGCCCTAGGTCGGGTGAGGCAGGGCCACAAAGTTATCTGAGAAGAGTGATCTATGTGAAGGGAATAGCAAATGCAAAGGCCCTGAGGTAGGAGCTGGGCACGGTGGTGCAAGCCTGTAATCCCAGCACTTAAGGAGGCTGAGACAAAAGAATTGCGAGTTCAAAGCCAGCCTCAGCAATGGCAAGGTGCTAAGCAACTCAGTGAGACCCTGTCTCTACATAAAACACAAAATAGGGCTGCAATGTGGCTCAGTGGTCGAGTGCCCCTGAGTTCAATCTCCAGTACTACACACACACAAAAAAGGCCCTGAGGTAGGGATAAGCTTGATGCACATCAAGAAACAGCAGAGGTCAGCGTAGCTGCAGTTGAGAAAACAGGAAGGGAGCAGCACACAGAGCCTTGCAGGCCACAGTGGGGCTAGGTTTTGCTCAGAGGGACACAGGAGGTACCAGAGGCCTTGCTCATGGCTGCAACGAGATAGGATTCGCTCTATTTCTAGGAGAAACGCTAGTGGCTGTAGTCTACAGAGGAGACTATAGGGGCAGAATCCAAGGAAACTACTGCAGCAATCCAGGAAGCAGAAATCATGGCAGCATGGACCAAGGGGCACAGCATTTGACAGGACAAGAAAAATAAACATCACCTATCAAATGCACGGTTGGGTTTCAGGCTTTCACAGGGGAGGCTACCCTTAGCAGGGACAGAATGGTTCCCTCTTTGAGATGCTATGGAAGCCAACCCCCTTCTCCTTGTTCAGGCAAGGTTAAAGATCTCTCCATGCCAGAGGCTATTTCCCACTGCCAGATAAGCCATTTATCCCTAGTTGTTTTATTTTCATCTTTTGCAAACTGCTTCCCTTTGAAAAATTCTGCTTACTCCCCTTCCAAATAAATATGCCAGCGGATCTGCAAGGCCGGAGGGAAAAACATGCAGAGCAGAGCAATCAGGGCTGTGCTGCATGGTAAAACACGGAACAAACCACATCACCCTTCCACCCCCATCACTTAGGGCCTGATTTGCAGTAACTGCCCCCTCAATCATTTGCTCACAAACAGAAACACAGGTGGGGGTAGGGGTGAGGGACAACCCTGCAGCTGAGAGGCCACCAGGATTCTGTGGAGCTCAGAAACCAGCCAGCCCTAGCAGGAAGTCAGAGATAAGGGAATAACAATAGCTAGGCCTTAGCTCATTTTTCCTTCACCAAAAGCTGGTCTCTGACCCCGGTGCAAACCTCTGGGATGGGCCTGCTGACCACCGCCTTGAAAAAGGCTCTCTCCTCATCTTGTCCTTTCTGGGAACTAACAGCCCAGCCCAGCCCAGCCCAGAGCTTGGAAAGTACAGGCCCCAAGAGACTTTTACTTTTGGTAACAGTACAAACAACAGGTCTGGTTGGCAGGGGCTTTTAGAGTGTACAAAGTCATTTCAGAAGCAGAATTCTCCAGTGACTAGCATGGTTTGGGAACATGTGTAGTCATTATGAACTCACACCTCTGCCCTGAAAAGTGCCAGTGATCACAGCTTCCAAACACACGGACATGTGGAGCTCATCTGCTTTCTGCTCTGTACAGTGGTTTAGTCACTGGTGGCTTTATTAAGGTCAGATGCATGAGGCATTATGTCCAGGTAGGGAGAAGAGGAAGATGAATTCATCTATCAAACTTCATCTACCTAATGAACACCTACTATGTGGTACTTGGCCTGGGGATGCAAACATGTAGCCCAGAGCTAGAAAATGACAGAATGAGAAGCAGCCCAACACAGTGGTGAAAAGTCTAGACTGCAGCCAGGCTGCCTAGGTTCAAATCCCAGTCCTACCACGAACTGGCTCCATGGCCGAGTGCTTCTTTGGGCCTCAGTTTTCTCACCTGTAAGATGGAGATAACAAAAAGCCCTACTCCACAAGGTTGTGGCTAAGACTGAAAAGAGGGAATAGAGTAGAGCATTGGAAACAGGGGCTCACAAAGCGGGTGTTATTGCTCTTTGGAAAGAGACTGGAGAGAGAGAAGTGAGGTAGGTAAGATGACGGGGGCATGGCAGGGAAATGCAAAGACAATTGAACTGGGATATGAGGCCCCAGGAGGACATGACCGGGGTCCAAGGCCGAGAGAACAATGTGGCCCAAGCCAGTTAGGAATTAGGGGACAAAATGTATACCACTTGGGTACAGGAAAGAACCAGGGACACCCTCAGGGCCCATGAAACATGGTTGTGGGCACAGTGTCCAGACCAGCCATGAACTTGTGCACAGAGGGAAAGGGAAGAGCACTTGGCAGGTGGCCCTCCTCTATCTTGCCCACTCCACTGCTCACTGGGCTCCAACCACAGGCACCTCCTCTGTCCTGGCAGAAACTTTACCTGGGCAACGTCCTTAGCCTGTGGTGCTCTTTACTGCGCCAACTTTTACTTCCTCTTCAGTCTGCACTTGGAAATATTTCTCAGGGAACATCCTGGGCTCCTGACACGACCCAGCCACCTGTCACCCCCCCCCACCCCCATAGCCCCATCACAGTTATAACATAAATACTGGCTTCTGTGTTTGCTTATGGAGCCCTGGGCTCCAAGAACTGCAGAGGACAGGAACTCTGTTGACCTTCCTCAGCATGGGATCCACCTACTTTATGGTCCTAGGCTCAGCACAATGGCTGACCCAAAGATAGCACTTGGGATCTGCCAGCTTGGTGGACAGACAGTTCACCCTGAGAGGTTCGCATGGGACACGGGATGGGTTAGAATCTGGAGGTATACTGGAGGTATAACCAAATACTCGGAGTGTGACTCAGGAACCCCCAGAGGTTTCCACTCCTTTATGAGGGAGTCTGAGAGGTCAAAATTATTAATACTACTAAACCAGTAATAATTCAAAAATAAAACTAGAAATAACACTAACACTAAGATCTTATCTGCCTTTTTCACTAATTTTATTCTCTCAGAAGTGGGCAAGGGAGATTTCTACATGACGTAGGGAGATATCATCACTGGTGTGCTCACAGGACATGAGCCTATGTATGCTCAGATTTAATTTATAATACAGCAGATGTCCATGGACACACCCATGTCATCATGAGATCTCTGGGATCCTTGATAATCTGTAAGAAGAGTACCAAGGAAAAAATGTTTAGAACCTGTTTGCTGTTCTAATTCATTCACCTTCCCCCTTCCCCCAGAAGTTAAAT
This sequence comes from Geosciurus inauris, assembly GCA_004024805.1. Classification (NCBI taxonomy): domain Eukaryota; kingdom Metazoa; phylum Chordata; class Mammalia; order Rodentia; family Sciuridae; genus Geosciurus; species Geosciurus inauris. The sequence continues at coordinate 53,265 of PVHX01009188.1, forward strand.
CAGCAATACAGTGATCGGTGAGGGTAGAGGTCCCAGGTCTAGTCTCAGGGCACACACTACAGCCAGACTCACCAAGCAGCGCAGGCATGCGGGGCCAATTCATCCTGGATCAGCCCTGCAGAGCCCAGATGTCCCCTCCCAAACCTCCCGCCACCCCTCAAAACAGAGCTAAATACCAGGTAGGGAATTCCACTGTCAACCTCATTTTCCCTATTCCTGGATGGCAGCCACGGGTCTCATCAGACTGTTTACAATTCTCATCCCCACAACCGCCCTGTAGTTCTTGGGGACGGGCTCAAACAGGAAAAGCTGCTCCACCTGCCCTGCCCGGTCTACCTGATAAACATCCAATGCTTCCCTCTCTAAGCCTCCCACTCCACTCACCTCTGGTTCTCCCCTGTGCTGACCATTCACCTCCTTCAGGGGTCTCCCATCAGAACTTGGTGCCTTCAGGGCAAAGGCTGAACTTTACTTATCCCTACAGCAGCCCCAGCATAGGCTCTTCTTAGAACATACCACGAGCTAGGCAAGGGTTATTCCATCAATGAAAGAACCCATGAGTGAACAAATGAATGAGCAAGTCAGTCTGTGAATGACATCTTCTAAGATGACAGTTTATCTTACATAGGCCACTTTATAAATAGTTGTCTTCCTCTACAGGGGTGACCCAGGATATCTTTCTAAGATTAAGGAAACTTTCTCCCTGTTCTTATCTGCAGAATGAGAAGTCCTCATCATAACACAACCCTCATAATAATCAACACAGATTATTTCCCCAGGCAGCCTCCCCTGAGGTTTATGTCAACAATTTTGGGGGGGTGGATTTTTTGATCACTTATCACAGTGGCATTGCCCCACCTTGTCCCTAAATCTGAGATTCTCCCAGCCACCTCTCCTTGACCAAGGTGATGAGTGCAGGTGGACCTCCCCACCTGCCTTCTGCCCCTCTGGACCAGGCAGTATGGTGAGGTCTTTGTGAATTGTACTTTGCAAATGGTACAGTGTGGTGTTGTAAAGAGGTAGGAAACATACAAACATTTCCTGAGAAGACAGAATCAATACATGACAACTGTAATTCTCGGCATGATAATTACACCACGTTTCCAGGGCTCTGCAGTCATCCTATTGATTCTGGAAAAGTAAATTTACTGCATCAGAAACATAGGTGCAAGCCCAGATCTGCTCTCCAGTCTTTCCCTTCATTGATCTTGAAAATAATATCCAGGTACAAGATGCTTCTGCAAGCAATCCTGCATCTTTTGCCTGTGGTTTTGCTTGACTATTCATTATCCACTTCTGCCTACCTTACCCAGATCCGTTCTTACTTATGGAAAGTAAAAAAGAGAACCATTCATTTATTTTTCCAAATCACTGGTTCCTACTTTGCACCAGGTGCTCATGTAGGTTCTGCTGATGCAACTGTTCCAACGTGGAGTTTCTGAGTCCAAGAGCTCAGTACTCTTGGAAAAGGCACTAGTAGACTTAAGTCAACTCACAGAATGGAAGAAAATATCTGAAAATCATATATCCAATATAGGCTTATTATCCAGAAAGTATAAGGAACTCTCATAACTCAACAAAAAAGAGACTAATAACTCAATTTAAAGATGAGCAAAGGATTCAATCAAGTATTTCTCCAAAGAAGATATATAAATGGTCAATAAATTCATGAAATGATGTTCAGCATCATTAGGGAAATGCAAATCAAATCCACTTCACATTTATCAGCATGGCTACAAACAAGAAGATAGACCATAATAAGTGTTAGAAAGATGTGCAAAAGCAAGAACTGTTGTACCTGACTGGCAAAAATGTCAAATAGTGTAGTCAATTTTGGACTATAGGACAGTTTACAAATGTTAAACAAAGCTACATAGGACTCAGCAGTTCCACTCCTGGATATATACATAAGAGAACTAAAAACATATGTCCGCACAGAAAATTATACACAAATGCTCAGAGCAGCATTATTCATAAAAGCCAAAAAGTAGAAACCACCCAAGAGTTCAAGTGAAGAATGGATAAAAAAAAAATTGTTATATCTATACAATGACATAGTAGTCAGCTATGAAAAGGGAGGATGTACTGATACATGGTATACATGGATAAACCTTGAAAATAGCACGCTAAGTGAAAGAAGCCATACACGAAAGACCACATATTGCACGACTCCATTTCTGTGAAATGCCCAGAAAAGGCAAATCTATAGAGACACAGCATAGCTGAGTGGCTGCCTGGGGCTCAGGAAACAGGGGCTAGAAGGTGACTGCTAATGAGATTTCTTTGGAGGAGGAAGAAAACATTCTTGAATTAGATAAGGATGATGGCTGTTCCATGTGTGAAACGTCACAGGATTCTATACTTGAAAAGGGTGAATTTTATGGTGTATGAATTTGATCTCAATAAAATAATATACACGGAAGGATGTGATTAGCTTAAAGCCACTTCACCCAAAGAAAACTAAAAGCAGACTGACTAGCTTGAGAATACACACAACAGCTTAAGCTCCCCTGTCAAATCAAGCAAAAGCAAAAGAGACATTTCTTGTTTTTGCCTTCTCAGACTGGATATTAGCTACCTGTCACTGGAGTTGCAGAGGGTCACTCCCTGGCTGCATTTCCCAAGAATTCTCTGTCATGATATCAGTAAAGGCAGAATCAGCATCTCACATACCATGACATCCAGCTCTGTCAAAGACCTTCAATAATCAACACAGTCACCAGCCCTCATCCCGAAAAGCAGGGGTAGGGACAAGAACCATGAGACAGGTTGTGAAATACAGAAACAAATGAGGTTGCACAAAGTGTAGATTTGTTCTTGAAGGAGAAATGTGGGAAGATATGGTACACGGACAATCAGAAATATTCATTAAGCACTAAGAATTTGGGGTAGCTAGAAACACTGACTAGATTATGGAGCCTACAACAAAACAACCAGGAAGCACATAGCCTTGTGTGGTGCCCCTTAGCTGACTGACTGCAGGATGCTCCCTGAGAAGCCCGCCTGCCCTTCCCCACTCCCACCTGGGTCAAAGACACCACTTGGTCAAAGCCCGGGATAAGGGCAGGTGGCAGGGCTGGGCTCCTCTGCACAGCATGCAACTATGAATCTCTTCACCCTCCATCACTGCAAACTGAGCTGTGCTTTCCCAGACCCCTGCTGCCCCCTCCCCCTAACCTCTAACCTCCACAGGTAGACTCCAGAGCACCTGGGTGTGCACTTACAGTCTCCTGTTCCTGGTCTATCCCTCTCCTCTGCTGTCACTACTTTCTTGCTCAAGGTACTTTCAATCTCCCTTTCTCTAATCCAACCCCCTCTCCCCAGATCTAACTCCTCCTCTGTGTTTCTGCAGCAGGATGTTTATCTTGCTCATATAGAAACCATCTGTATGCTTTCTATGACAACCACCAATACTTGTATGGGGGTTCCCAGCTGCCAGACCCTGTTTTGGCTCTTTACCTACGGTTACTCTTGGAATCCTCATAACAACCCTCTGCAGTGGGTACAACTCATCCCTGCTTACAGATAAGGTATCAGATGCCAAATCAAATGGCTAGGTAATAGGGGAGCCAGGACTTGCACCCAGCTAGGCAATTGGGCCTCTTGACCCATCCTTCCCCACTCCATCCTCCCTCTATGGTGTGTAGGCGTCAGCTACCTGTGTCCAGAGCCATCTGCCTCCGCTACCTCTTTGGCTTTTAAAATACCCTCCCTTTCCCAGCTCTCACCTCTTCCACACCTACACAGGTGCAAGAAGGGCATGAGAACTGTCCAGACACCTGCCACAGGGCAGGGAAGTTTGCAGCAGGGATAGAAACAAAAGTCAAAGCTCCAGGATGCACATGTTTTCCACCAAGATTTGTCTATGTTTGGTCCTTCCCAGGCATGCACTCATTTGGGAGGACAGAGGAACTTGAATGAGAAACCCCCAAGTTCCCAAGCAATGACTCCCACCTTCCATCTTGGTGTTGTCTGCATGGCAGCCCAACTGCAGGGCTGTACGTTTATCTGCAGGGCTGTACGTTTATCTGCAGGAACAGGATGCTGGCGTGGCACCACGGACACAGCCGCTTCTCAGCTTAGCTGCAGCTGAAGCTCTCAAGCCCAGCACAGTGGACACACTTTCCCAGGAGCACTACACAGGGTAGCACAGGGGCTCTCTGCAGGGGGGCTGGCTGGTTATGACGCTCACACACCACTCGGGAGCAGAAAAAGCTTCCCAGGAGGATGGCACTGATGAGCAAGGCTGCCTGGGGAACAATGGGCAGGTATGGCTGGAGGCCAGGGCCTTACACCCACTTGCTGGCTCAGGCTTTTACAAGGGTGTGGGAAGCTGAGTGAGGAAGGCAGAAGTCAATCTCTCATTTATCTCCATTTGGACCTAGATCTGCTATCTGAGTCCTGCTTCTGCTCCCACGGCCAGACTAGAACATCTAGTTGGGAGGATAAACAATTCTCACGTGGAACTCGCAACACCCCTGCCAAATGGGCTGCAGTCACTTTCTGGAACTTTCTACACACAGGGGAGTTGCCAGCAGCCGTACTAAGACTCAGCATCTAGAACAGCACTCTGCACAGTACAGACCAAGTAAATCTCCAAGTCACCTGCCTGTGTGGGGCCAAGCACGGGGCACAAACAAGGAAAGCTGTGGGGCAAAAAGAGAAAGTCCATCCTGTCTAGAACACCACTGCTTCTTGCCTCAGGGGTGACTGTTTTCAGGGCAGCCCAAATCTAGGATAATGCAAGGAACTAACTCACACTCTCAATAAATACTGAAGTGAGATAAACAAATAACAAAACTACTGTGGCTGGAAGCCTGGGTCTGCTGCCTCTAGTCGGAGGAAAGGGGGACTCATCTGGAGTCCATCCTCTGTGATAACAAAGCCCCTTGAGTTCTGATCTTAAGACCCAGGAGAGTTTAAGAGCTCAAAAAAAGACCCACCTCAGAAGCCCTGGAGCAGACAAGAAAGGGAAGAAGAGGTGCATGTATCCAGGCATTGGGGCACCACTTGAGCCAGAAGCAGAAAGACATGAACTACACAGGGGCAGCCAGACCCACGGTACGTGAGCCTGTTCTGAAAACGCCAGGTCCGATGCGAGCACAAGTTGGTCAAAGATCAGCTGTTCTCTTGTGAGGGTGTCAGTGTGTGCCAAAGGGCATTCTGAAAGACCATGCTTGGCAAGGAGAGTTCTCATCATTGAAGATGCATGCAGGAGGGGCTTCCAGAAGGGTTGAGCCTGGCTAGTTCAAAGAGTTGAGCTTCTAGTGCCCTATACTTCTGCATTTCATGGTTCCAGTTAAGGCTAGGAAAGGAAATGCATGAGGCAAAGGTCAATGCACACAGCCTCCTATCCCCACCTCCCAGCCTGTGGTCACTGGGACCCAGGATGGCAAGCTGCCTACACATTACTTTAAGGTATAAAGCTCGGGGTGGAGTTGGAGGAGCACACTGGGAACACCCGCCGGCTGATCCTGCCTCTCACTGAGAGATGCACTTGATTACAAACTTCTCCCAGGAGCATACACTGTAGGTGTTCACCTTCGTCATTCCTTGGTGGCAGGTTTCCACTGGCTGAATGTTCCTGGAAAGATGTATTCGTGCTCTTTCTCAGGGGAAACCTTTTGGTAACACAGGTGAACTGCACTTGCCCTGTGGCATTTAAGCATGACTGAAACTAACCTGGAAAAATGGGATCTGATCTCATTCTTCCTTTTTAATGTAACAAAACTGCATCAGAGATACGTTTAGGAAAAAAATAGTATAATTCTTTTAAGTCTTTTGGAAGTTTCTGAATCTGTTTTATTTCACTTGGGTTTCTACCACGTACATTCCAGAATTCGAGAATGTTCTTCTGGCCATTATCTTTCATAGTTGTAAATGCTCTATCATTTACCTGAGTCATAATTGACTAAGACATTCCCTAAGTAGAGGTCTTCTGATGACAGCTTAGTTCTTGATATTACTAGTGAATTCATATTTTTGCTTTTTCATACCAAGTGCATTTGAGATGTTCTGTGGCAAAGGGGCAAGGAGTCCACAAAATGTGTCACCTTTCTCTGTCCCTAAAAATTCAAGCCACTCACTTGTCTTCTCATCTTTATTTTTTAAAGGGACCTTACATGCTTTCTGTCTTTGATAGGTTTACCAAAACCTAAGTTATTACAGATTGAGTATGCCTTATCTGAAATGTTTGAGAGCAAAAGGATTTTGGATTTTTTTTTTGATTTTGGAATATCTTTATATAAAAAGTGAGATTCCTAGGAAATGAATTCCTAGTATAAATACAAAATTCATTTATGTTTCACATATATTTCATACATACAGTGAAGGTAATTGATAGATTATTCTTAGTTCACCTGTGTTTTGACTATGTCCCATTACATGAGGTCACGTGTGGAATTTTCTACTTGTTGCATCCTATTGGTGTTCAAAAGTTTCTCGGAACATCTTGGATTTTTGGACTAGGGATGTTCCACCTGTATTTTAATGCTTTGGGCAGAAGCCTTCTCATCAGAGGAAGAGGGCAGAAGGAAAAGTACAGATTCTGACATTTTTCCCTCCTAAGATGGCAAACTGTGCCTCTAAGTTTTCATGTGTAGACGCATTTTCAGATTTTCCCTCAGATCTTGGTAGAGATATGCCTGAGAGAGAAGCCAGCGCCACCCACTTTCAGATCTCTCCCATCTTCCGCTGAAAGTGTTTTGACTATGGCCTCAAATGTTCCTCCTGGGTTCTCTGGCACTGCCCCAAACCCCAGGTATCTGAAAATCACCAGGAATTAACATGATCAAGGCCCCAAGGTTGCTCAAGGCTGATCACAAAATCAAGAGTGTAGGGTAAGCTCCAAGATGTGCAGCCTGGGTCTCTGCTACTGATCAGGAAAGTCCTCAACACACCTGTGGAGAAGAAACTGAATAATTATCTCCAAGTCTCTTCAATGACTGAGAAAGTCAGAAATTCAAGGAGTCATCCAGGATTCTTCTCACTCTCAGAAAGTCCTGCCCCCCATAGTCCATCAGGAGTTCTTCTCAACAGTACCAGAAAATCTCAACTCCATCTAAGTCTACATTCACTACCAGGATATTTCTTTCACCCAGCTCCTGTAAATAGCCTAATGGGGCACCTATCACCCAGTCTTGCAGCAGCAAGATATCATCAGATCATATAACTCCTAGCTGAAATGCATAGATAAAAATGGATTTTGACTATATTCAGGGAAAAAAACAAACCCTCCAGTACCTCCTAAGGCCTGCAGGACTCTCAGACAATGGTCAGTCACCTCTCAACTTCAGCTCTCCACTCCCTCCTGCTCACTCTGCCTCAGGTTTTATTTTGGTTTCTCCTATATGGTAATGTCTCTGTTCCAGGGCCTTTGCACATGCTGTCTGTAGTATCTCCCACTGTAGCATTCATTAGAATTTGCAATTTTTATGTTTATTTATTCATTCACTTTTATCTGTCCTCCCAATTAGAACATAAACTTGTATTTTTCATCATCATATACCTAGTCCCCAGCCCCATGCCAGCCACAAAAAAAAAAAATTTAATAAGTATTTGTTGAGTGAATAAAGGGAGTGCACAGTTCACAGTTCAGAACATAATCTGTCCAAAGACAATTTGCTTAGGATCTGAGTGCACACTCTTGGTAGCAGAGAACATTAGAGAAAGATCATAATCTGGGCATAGTAGGGATATCCTAATGTGTCCGGCAGAAAGTTTCAGGAAGTATGATGGTTCTGCTGCAACTAAAGAATATGTGAGAGTGCATGCACATGTGTGAATGTGTACATGAGTGCAAATGTCTGAGTGTGTGTAAGAGTACGTGTGTGCAAGTGCCTTTGTGTGTGTGCAAGTGCATGCAAGTGTGTGCATTTGTGTGTCCTCAGAATTGCCTTCACCAGCTCTGCTTGGCAAGACCACCCCCATCTACCACCCACATCCCTTTGTGAGTGACAGGTGTTTGCCTCTCAAGGAAGGCTTAGTTCTCAAGGGAACGTCACCCAGAAAGCAGGAACAATCACTCTGACTCCTCCACATCAGAGATCTGAACCCTCCAGGTCTTGCTGTGTTATCATATCCCTCTGTCTGCTTGCCAAGGGCTGAGCCGTGTCATTATATCCCTTCTGTCAGAGCTCCAAGGGATCTGGTTGGACCATGACAGATCATCCGCTAAGTGAGCACAGAAGCTGAGGCCTCTCTGGGCTCAGTCTTGCAGCTTCCAACTGCTCTGCTAAGCTGGTACTGAAAGGAGGGCTCAGCCACAAGCCAGGCAGCCAGCTCGTCCAGTGCTCTGGCTCTCTTTGGACAGCACACTTGAAAGGATCCTTAATCATATTGCTCCTTGTCATCGGCCTTGACCTTCCTGCCTCTCAGGAAGAAATCAGGAACCTCTGGGGGTGAGTGGGGGGCTCATGCTCTGATGGGAGAGAACCCTAGAGACCCCCTCCAGCCATACAGTCTCAAGAAAGACCTTGCAGGAATACAGTAATCACATAAATAATAGCGAATGCTTATAGAGGGCTTCCTATGGGCTCACAGCTGACTTAAGTCCTTTATGTACACCAACATACATCAGCAACCTTAAGGAGACAATTGACAAACTAGAAAAACTGAGATGCAGTAAAGGTGTGCAATATGCCCAGGGTCACCTCTTCATAAGTGGTTCTATCAATCAAGGTGCACAGAGAGTAGATGGTGTGCTCAAGATTTTCACTGAGGAGAACTCAATGGAGGGCTACTGCCAGAGGTGAGGACTGACCATGGGACCCATTGAGGGATGCTGAGGCACCCAAGCTAGCAGCAGCAGGAGGAGGTCACAAGTCTTAGCCCTGAAGAGGCAAGAGGAAGGAGCCGCATCACAGGTGTCTAGCTGGAGCTGGTCTGATAGACAGGAAGGAGGCTAGGGCAAAACTATGGCCCTGCAGGATGAAGCCAATACATTCCAGCCCTTTCTCTCATTTAGGCCTCTGGTTTCTTGCTGGAGCCTCCCAGTGGATTTCTATTTTATCATCAAACAGGGAAATTGTGCAGCAGTTATGGAAAAGAATATGGCAATTCTTCAAAAATAGAATGACCATATAATTCAGCATTTCCACTTCTGAATATCCACCCAAGCGAACTGTAGGCAAGCAAGCAGAGACGTGTGCACGTGCATGTGCACAGCAGCACATTCCCAATAACCAATAGGCAGAAGCAATCTGAATGTTCACTGACAGGTGAACACACAAGCAAAATGTGGTATAAACACACAACAATGTTATTCTGCCTTAAAAAGGAAATTCTGACACACACTACAACATAGATGAATCTTGGGGATATGATGCTCAGTAAAATAAGCGTAACAAGACAAATACTGTGATTCCACTAATAGGAGGCACCCGGAATTATTGGATTCCAGAGACACAAAACAGAATGATTGCCAAGGGCTGGATGGGGGAGGATGGGGCATGGCTTAATGGGCAGGAGAGTTTCAGTTTTGCAAGATGAAAGTTCTAGAAGTCGGTTACACAACAATGTGAATGTGCTTAACACTATGGAGTATACACCTGCTGGTGATTCAGATGGTAATATTCATGTTGAGTGTATTTTACCAAATTTAAATAATAAGTAGGGAAATCAGAGTAGACCTGAGATTTTTATAGTGTGTTCTGTAAGGGTCCTTGCGTTGCAGGAACAAAGAACGCAGAGAGATGTTTTCAGAGGAAGGCAGGAGGCAGAGGGAAGTCAAACAGCCAAATACTGCAACCCCTGGTGGACGGAGCAGCTTTGCTTTATCTGTCTGATGTCAGGTTTTCCCTTAAACTTTCCAAAAGACAGGATTCCACTGCAAAAAAAACAAAAAGTTTGAAAACCAGTGAGCCTGGGCATTATAAATCTAAGATTGAGGGCTGCTGACCCCAACTCCAGGAAACATTGCTCCAACGGCAGCCTACGTATGGCGCCTCTCCAGTTGTTCCATGGCAGCATGGCCCCAGAGGCATATATTACCTCTACAAGTTTAAGAAATGACACAAAATAAAATCTGAGCAAAGCCCCAGTGTGTTTTTACATCAGCGTTGTGCAATGATATCTAACTGAGCACTGGAGGGTCATAAGGGTCAGGCACTATGGGATTCAGCCGTTGCTATATTTTAGGACGTCACCAGCAAGTTGAATGCACAATACTGAAGAGTATAGGGTAGAGGTGCCGTGTCTCTCTCTCTCCCCCTCCTTCCCTCTCTCTCTTTCTTTTATTTCTATGAGCAAGATTCTAAAAATAATGATTCATCAGGTCCTAAAATTTGGTGTATTGAAACAGCCAAATCATAGGTAGGCACATTATCTCAGAGTAAAGAGCAGGACTCTAAATTGAACTAATTAAACTTATGATATACTCTCTACACTGAATTATTTTCTCATGTTTGTCACAGATGGGAAAGAGCTGGATCAAAGACCCGCAGTCCCTAGCCAATACGCATTTGGGCATCTTGGCACAGACTGCCCATCCATAGCCAAAGATATGACCCTCCGCCCTCACTCCTAGAGCTGCAGGTACCCAGAAAACAGATGGCACTGATGGAGCTCCCACAGTCTACAAGGAAGAAAGAAGCCAGAATACTCAGGTGTGGTCTTACACACAAGACACACTCGATGAAGACTAGTGAACAGAAGACATTTTAAACTAAAACATTAAAACAGAAGGAAAATAACTTGTGTTTTAAAGAAAAAGAGAAACAAGCATCCCAAATAGGAAAAAGTACAAGATCCTAGGGAGATCAGAAGCTTCAAACATTGCAGAATGTAGGAAAAGATCGTTCACCAGCTTCCAGCTCCCCCTATTTCCGCCCTCCTTTCACAAAGCAGGACAGGAGGCTCAGGGAAGCTAAGTCACTCAGCCTTAAAGTCCCAGTCTGGACTTCCCTGAGACCAGGAGAAATAGGCCCCTTGCCAGAACAGTGCTGCTCCCCTGACACAAAGGCACTGGGTGGCCCAGACCACAGCCTCCCAGGCACTCTAGGGTTTTGGGACTCAATCCTAGCTGGTCATTTATCCCACCCCCTTCACCTTCCTACACACACCTGCACAAACTCTTTGCCTCTTCCCAAATGGACACCATGACCTTCTCCACAGGCCAGTGAAACACCCTTGACTGCTCCCTGCCCTGGAGCTGTTTCACCCACAATCATGCAGAGGAGCAGGAAGAATTAATTTCACATTGTAGCTGCCTAACGACCTCTAATTGCATGGCCGGAGGCTTGCACATTAATGCTGGAGAAAACAGTCATAAATTTAAAAGGGTGATTTCCTTTCCACCCCCTTCTCAATAAATCACCCTCCTAAAAAGGCAGATTGGCAAAGCCAAAGGACAGAGGTCAAGGGTCCAGACTGGATCCCTCATTAACATATGGCAGGTCCTGCCCAAGGATGCTCTCAGTGGCATCTGGGAATGCCAGGGCGGTCAGATGATGGCAAGACAGTCCACTTAAGGAGGCAGTGGTGGGGATGTAGAACATTCACTCATGTCTCCCATAGAAACGGAGATTTGCTCAGCCTTGAGCTCCCACTTGCACTGGGCATGTGCTACAGGAGCTGCAAAGTCGGGATGCTCTGTGGGGCTGCTGAGGGTACCTGTGAGCCCTGACGATTCGCTAAGGGCTCATTAGGGAGCCATGAGGGAAGAGCCAGCTCCCATAAGCACCTGGTTTTTTGGGGGCGATAGGAATGCCAGGTGATGGATGTTCTTGGGTCATTCTGTCACATATTTCCAAGAGTTCAAGGACTGATTTGAATCTCACTGTTTAAATTGATTCATCTCTGTACATAAGGAGAGAGGCTTCCTGGCACCATCATGAGATCCTGGGTCTGGAGTCCATGGCCCATTTTCCAGCCTGGTTCCAACCTCATCAGGCCAAGCTCCCTGATCTCACTCCCCACTCTTGCAAATAGCCCTGGGGGAGGCTCCAGAAATGGGAAGTGCTCAGCATGGTCCAGACACAGCCTCAGGCTTGGCAAATATTTTCATCTATTGCTACCACATTTTTATTGAGAGCAAGCAAATGTCAGGCCCCCATGGAAAGCACTGGAAACAGAGTTGAGGTTGACGCAAGCCTGGGCCCAGTGAAAACAGAGAGGCCTGAACTGCTCCAGTGCCAGGAGGTGATGGCTGTTACTGAGTGTAATCAAGAAGGTAAAGTAAAGGGAAGTCAGGAAGAAGAACAGGCAGAAGAAGAAGGCAGAACAGCCACCCAGGGAAGGGCACCGGCACAGGGAGTGAAGGGAGTATGTGGTGAAAGCTCTGATCCAAAAGAGTAAAGGAGGCAGAGGCTGAAAACATGCGCCCTTGAGCTAGACTGCCAAGTTTAAAGGCCTGATTGCTACTCTATAGCTGTGTGACCCTGGGCATGTGACTTGGCCACTCTGTGCCAAGTCCCTAGGCCCGTGTCTGTCCCTTGGAAGGGCTCAGTAGTCAGTGAGCTATGAGGCATAAGGATGGTTGAGGAGAGGTCTTCCCAGAGATAAGGAGAAGAATGGAGGAAACAGGAAGGAGACTCAGGGGAAGAGTACAAACTCTGGGCCGGAACACTGCAGGGGAGGAAGGAACAGCAGCCTGGCACCCATCTGGGTCTGCCTGCTCATCCACAAGCAGGTCCCACAAAGGGCTTCATCAAGAGGTGCCAGCTAGCTCAGAGCAGCATCTTCCACTTCATAGACCTGGCCTGTGGCCAGTGAGCAACAGAAAGGTTTTCCCCTATTGCAGAGCTGTAGGAAAATGGTCCATCTGGGCAAACTTGGGAGGTAGGGGAGTCCTGCTCAAGTCACATTCACACTCCTCAATGGCCAAGGCGATAGGCCAAGGAGAGGCCAGCAGAGACCTCACAGCCCAAGTTTAGAAACCCTGGGGCCAGCCCTCTCCACTCAACTTCTCTGGACAAGGCTAAAGTCCCCTCATGACCTAACTATACTTTGTCCCCCAGTCAGCCTGTTACCTATACCTCTGTGGTTCTTGATTGCATGACAGTCTGTACCACAAACATTCTAAGTGGGAAACACGGTTCCTTGCTGTTCCTAGAATTTCAAAACAGTCAACCACTGAGGTGGAGGACAAAGCTTGGGGGCCTGGGGGCCTAGGTTCAAATCCCAACTCACAGTACACTAAACAAGTGACTGTGGGCAAGTTAATCCCTCCACGTCTCAGTTTCTTTATTTCTAAAGTGGGAACCCTAATTCTCATTTCTAAAGTGGGAACTCCTAATTCTGGAGGAGTGAGTCAGTAAATATAGGCAAAACACTGGTCAAAGGCTACAAACCTACAGCCGTATAGGGGAACAGGCTCTAGTGCTGCATGGCACAGCTGGGTGAATGAGTTAACAATGATGCATTCTGTACCTCAAAAGATGTAGAAGATGGGGATATGGCTCAATGGTAGAGCACTTGCCTAGCATGCACAAGGCCCTGGGTTTGGTCCCCAGTTCCACACACACAATATTCATAGAGAGGTGGATAGATGGATGATGGATGGATAGGTGGATGGATAGACGGACGGATGGATGGATGTGAGGATTTTGAATGCCCTCACTATAAAGAAATGATTCAAATTTAAGGTGATAGATATGCTAATTTCCCTGATTAGATCATTACCCAATGTATACCTGAGTCAAAACATCACATTATACCCCACAAATATGTACAAGTGCTGTCAATCAAAAAATCTGAAATAAAAACAAAGGTTAGAAACTAGCTCAGGATTAGAATCACAAAGCTCTTCACTGGCCAAGTCAGGATCTGAACAAAAGCTGGTATAATTCTACTTCCTCTCTACAGAATGCTGTTGGTTTACAGATACTGGAAAGCTCAAAATGAAAGTTCTGAAACCCTTAAAATTTCCTTGAATAAAAATGATAAAGACCACGCCCACCCACACACACACAATTAGAGCAGCAGTTTGGTACATGAAAAGAGCTATTGTAATGGTAAAAGAAACCATTTTGTAACTATGACACAAATACCTAGACACCAAAAAACCATGTTTTGAGTTTTCTGAATCACAGTGTTGCACATGAGCTATTAATCCATCCCACACACAGCTGCTGGATGCCTCTTCCTCAAATGCCACTTCATCCTATCGCTTTCTGACTAAACAGGATGCCAAGTGACAACCAGGAAATAGTCTGGGTGAAGAAAGAGAGGAGGAAATTAACATATATTGGGTACCTTCCATACGCCTGGCCCTGAGCTAGGATTTTATGGACAATACCTCATTTAAATTTCACAAGAAGTCTCACGACACAGATAGCAGTCTCCCCATTTTAACAATGAGCAAACTGAGACTCAGAAAGGTCCCAACAGCTTGCACAGGATCAACAGCAGAGCTGGAATTTCAACTCAACTCCAGAGTCTGTTTCTCTTTTAATAACAAAAATATTAGGAGATGAAGAAAGATGATCATGACAGCTCCTCTTCACTGAGCACTGAGTCAGGTGACACTCTGAAAGCTCTACACATATTCACTGATTCATGCTCAGTGAGGTGAGGAGTACCTGCCCATTTTACAGATGTGAAAATCACTCAAGATTGCACAACTCAGAAGTAGCGAAGTTCTTCTAATGAACTGTTCTTGTGTTAAATTAAAAATCTGCACAATCTGTTCTTGTAATACTCCCTTTTATTCTTTCCCTTCCACCAATTTGCCAGCCTCATTCTCCTTTAAAAAATGGGGCTCAGAGACCCCATTTCCTGTGTGCTCTGCAGACAAGGACAGCCAGAGCTCAACCTCCCAGCACTTGCTCCCCACAGGGCCTGGAACCTAGAGTGTGTTGCTCTGCTACCTGCTCACCTGGTAAAGCAGGAAGGTGATATCAGAACATGGGAGTCCTTAAAAACGTAGCCTCTAATACGGCCTCAAGAGCTCATAAGGAGAAACACATTTTAATGCAAGTGGGTGGTTTCCTTTCACATCATCATCTGGGAAGACAGCCGATTATTTAGCTACAAAATGCACAGCCTTCTCCCACTTCTCCCAAAGGGAAGGGAGACAGGGGTGTCCTGGCTCTCAGCTCCTTGCAGGATGGGCTTTTCTTTGTAGATTCAGGGAGCAGAGCCTGGACAAAATTAATGATCTAGACTCAGAAAATGAAAGGCCTTATGTATCCTAAAATCATAGCGGCCATATTTTTGGAACCCAATTTGGGACATATAGTGCCTGTGAGGGAAATGGGACAGATTGTTACAACATGGGGATGTCTTAAAGGCCACAGCAGAAAGGAAATGCAGCCCCCATCACCTGAAGAATGAGGCTCAGGGCAGTTAGGGACCCTCAGCCTCCTCTCTGGAGAAGCTCCCTAGTCCTAGACTGTATCTGCCAGGGCCTGGTTATCTGTTAACCTTGCAGCAAGGAAGTCTGCACTTTCCTCTAAGTGGCACTACCTACATTCTTTTCTATTTGTAGAAAAGGAACTGGTATCAGGGAAACAATTCCAAAATTAAATACTGAGCCCTTAGGATACCATCAAATCTATCAAGTTTCAAACCCTCCAGATAAGGGCTATCCAAAAGATTTTCAGAGGTGACAGCAATGTCCCATAATCTACATTCTCCAGAATGGTAGCCCATGGCCACCTGTGGCTGTCAAGTCTTGAAATTTAGCTTGTGTGAGTGAACTGGGTTTTAAATGCTACTTCAGTTTAATTAATTAAGATAGGCATACATAGCTAGTAGTGCCACACACTAACCCTAACCCTAATAGTTTATCTCCAGGCAATCTTTTTTTTAATATATTTTTAGTTGTCAATGGATTTTTATTTATTTATATGTAGTGCTGAGAATCGAACCCAGTGCCTCATTCATGCTAGGCAAGTGCTCTACCACTGAACCACAACCCCAGCCCCTCCAGGCAATCTTTAGGGGAAAAAAAACTACTACTGTGTAAATCTAGAAAGCATATAAATTATCATTGGGCTTGCCCTGACATTCTGACCTCTACTTAATACACTGAGCACTTCCATGTGCTGGTAGTGACCCGTTTTCAAGTCACTTCCTATAATTGTCACAACATGTTTAGTAAGACAAATATTATGATTTTTCCCACAGTATCTATGAAGAAATGCAGCCACAGAGCAGGGGAGAAGTGAGGAGAGGAGCAAACACAGCAACCTGGCCCAGAGCCCTCAGCTGCCATAGCTGATGCCCGTGTGAAGCCCTGTGTGGTGGTTTGTTTGTGGAATAAGGTCTTCAACAGGACTCTCTCCATTAAGAGCTGTGAAGACTTTAATAATTAGGACTTATATCTCCTCTTATGCTTCGAAGGCTAATTGTGATATCCCCTGAAACAGTTTAAAGGTCCTGAAAGACCCCACTGAGCCCAGCTAAACAAAAAGCCTTCCAAAAAGAGGTTCAGTGACAAGCAGAAAAGCTCCTGAAAGAATAGTTACAAATAGGCTACAATATCTGCTCGCTCTCTGTGGAGAAAGGAAGTGATAAGTCTTTCCTCATATACTAGCCAGCCTAATAAATGCCTTCTTTGATCCCCCAAAGTCCATCACCTTTCATTAAAATTCATAAAAATGTCATCATTTTCATTTAAAATTTTTATGATTGTACATTAAAATTCGGACAATTTTATTTTGTATTCTTTTTCCATAAAAATAGCTGAGACTTATCCCATCTTGCATATCACACTTCCGATAATCAGGCAGGCTGGCATAAACATACACTGGAGAAAAGATAACCTCTTCAACAAATGGTACTGGGAAAACTAGAAATCCAAAGGTAGTAGAATGAAATTTGAACCCCTATCTCTCATCCTGCAAAAAACACAAGGACCTAGACATTAGACCAGGGACCCTGCGCTTACTAGAAGAAAACGTAGGCCCAACTCTCTATCATGTAGGCTTAGGAACTGATTTCCTCAAAAAGACTCCTAAAGTGCAAGAAGTAAAATCAAGAATCAATAAATGAGATGGTATCAAACTGAAAAGCTTCTTCATAGCAAACAATCAAGAATGTGAACAGAGAGCTTACAGAATGGAAGAAAATCTTTAATACCTGCAACTTAGAGCATTAATCTCCAGGTTATACAAAGAACTTGAAACACAAAACACTTAACCCAATCAATAAATGGGCAAAGGAACTGAACAAGCACTTTACAAATGAAGAAACATGAATGGTCAAAAAATATATGAAAAAATGTTTAACATCTCTAGCAATTAGAGAAACGCAAATTAAAACTACACTGAGATTCTATCTCACTCCAGTCAGAATGGCAATTATAAATAATACAAGTAACAATGTTGGTAAGGATGTGGGGAGAAAGGTACTCTCATACGTTGTTGGGACTGCAAATTGGTGCAACCACTATGAAAGATTCCTCAGAAAACTTAGAATAGAACCACCATTTGATGGAGTTATCCCACTTCCTGGTCTATACCCAAAGGACTTAAAATCAGCATACTACAGTGATGCAGCCCCATCAATGGTTATAGCAGCTCGACTCACAATAACCAAGCTATGGAAACAACCTAGGTGTCTATTAAAGGATGAATGGATAAAGAAAATGTGGTATATATACACAATGGAATATTACTCAGCCAGAAAGAGAAATGAAATCATAGCATTTGCTGTAAACGAATGGAACTGGAGAATATCATGCTAAGTGAAATAAGCCAATCCCAAAAAACTGAAGGCTGAATGTTCTCTCTGATATATGGATGCTAACCCACAATAAGGAACTGTGGCAAGGAGAAGAATAAAAGTCCATTGGATTAGACAAAGGGGTAGGAAGGGAAGGGAATAGGGAGGGGAATAGGAAGGACAGTAAAATGAATCAGACATAACCTTCCTAGCCTTGTATTTGAATACGCAACCAGGGTAACTCCACATCATGTACAATGATCAGAACAGGATCCTAATTAGAATAAGTTATACTCTATATATGTATAGTGTGCCACAATACATTCTACTGTTACGTATAACTAGAAAGAACAAATAAAAAAATAATTAGGCTGACTGAATGAATCAGTTCCCATCCTAGCAGCTAAAAGGGGTAGGCTAGATTTTAAGTTATAGGATACTCTGTGGTACAAAACAGTTTCTCCTCTCCTTGGCCTAACCTTCCTCCCCGACCCAGGATCTGATTTTTGCATCCTCTCTCTATGCCTCTGCTCCTTGGGCCCCAGTTTCCCTCCATGCAGCAGAGTTAACATTTACAAAAGCCTTGTGTGTCATCTTTTCTGCTCCCAACTTAAAAGGCTACGTCTTGCCAACACATGTGGAGGGTCTAGACCCTTGGTATTTCTTATTTAACTTAAGAACCCCTATCAAGAAATTCACTGAGCACACCTATCTTCTAGAGAGGTCTGTCCCCAAAGAGTGCTACCATTCAAAGCTCAATCTGTTCTGAGCTTTGAAAAGGTGAAGTTATCTTCAGGGATTAGGAAGGGAGTGATTTACAGAATGATAAAAATCATTGGCAAAAGAAATAGAAAAGGAAGGAAATAAAAACAAAACTATTAGTAATAATGAAACTGACTGATGTTCTCAATCTTATCCCCTCAGGCTCATTCCAAAATGTTCTCCATGACAAATAAAAGAGAAAAGCCATCCATAAGATGACAATGTTTAGAAATTTGTTAAAGGTCGCCTTCAAAGAAGATCTGCCTCTTTGCTACAAATGGAATCTGAGAACTACAAAACCTGGAATAAATATGTCAAGGAATTTTGGCAAATGACTTAAAAAGTAGTAATTTGGTGAATAAATGGTATGAGGCACCCATCTGACTATATTCTAAAACCAGTAAGGAAGGTACAAAAAAGTGTTGAGAAACAATCCCAATGGGTTTCATAATCCTACCAGTTTTGCCAAGTGTGCCAAGAATACAAAATTCTGACCATTCATTATGTAGCCATTTCTCAGCGAGCAATCTTGAGGGATTAGGCATGTATCTTTCTAGGACAAAGAGGAATCGTGTTTACTGCTTGCTATAAAAGCAATGAATTCCCCAAATTTAGTGTTCCTCTCTGTGGATGCAGACATCCAGCTGGCCCTTAGCAATACTCCCTGGTACCTACAAGGCAAGAGAATAAACACACATGCTGATTACAGTATCATTAACAGTAAAGTCCTTTGTCTCTGACCCAGGAGTCTCATGTCTTCTGAGCATCTATAAAACAACAGCAGGCTAAGTTTTTTAGAGTGTAGTAAGGTAAAGAATTAAAAAAAAAATTGCAAGACAAACTAGTGACCATTATGACTGTAATCCCAGTGAGTGACTCAGGAGGCTGAGACAAGAAGATCATGAGTTAAAAGCCAGCCTCAGCAACGTAGTTAGACTCTGGGCAATTTATTAACACCCTGTCTCTAAAAGTGCTAGGCAGGGCTTGGTATGTGGCTCAGTGGATAAGCTCCCCTGAGTTCACAAAAAAAGAAAAAAAGGAAAAAAAAAAGAGAGAGAGAGAGAGAGAGAAGGAAGGAAGGAAAGAAAGAAATGGTAATAAACCTATCAGCAAAACATGTGGGAACTCTGACCTTTAATGTAACCCTGAGGATATACTACCCTTACATATAAACTCAGGAAAAATTCAGGCAATTCTAAAGCAATGTAATGTGGTAATGAAGAGCAGACATCTGCATTCAAACCCCATTTCTGTTACTCACTATCTCTGAGACCTACACTAAGTTGCCTCTATGCCTCAGTTTTCACATAATTATAATAGAGCATAACCCAGAAGATTACTGTTGTTGTGAGCATTAATTGATTTATATAAAGCACTTAGAATAATGCATGACAAAATGCCATAAGTGATTGTTGCTACTACCATCACCAGCTCTGAAAATTCAATGATTCTATGTGTCCACATACTGTTAATTATCTTGATCCTCCATATTCTGGAATATTCATTGATTTCTGGGTATTCAGTACTAAATGAAAAATCAAGTGGAGAAAAGGTGTATAATAGACTATTTTATTAAAGAAAAGCAGTAAATAGTATATGTCATTGGTTATATATTCAAAAAAGACAAAAATCAAAAACTTAAAGAAAAGTTGTTACCTCTAAATTAAGGAAAGGAACAAAAAACGAAGTGACAGTTTTAGAAGCTAGAATTCTCAGAATATTTCTGTTTTGTAGATTTAATTTGAAAACCATGTTAAAATTTGTACATAATTGTAAAAGAAAATTATATTTTAAGAACCAATTTACAAAAACAAAGAGCAAAATGAAACTAACTTAATTGTTCATGGCATTAGTCATAATCACACAGAGAAGAATCCATTTTCAATTATTTTCCATCAGCAATTTATCTTCACAACCTTAAACCTTAGAGACACAAATATGTAAAACCAGGCAAAACCAAATCTCAAATTTTAAAATTCTTGGTAATCTCATAGCAGTTTTATTGATCTTCTTATTCCATTTTTACATCGGGTAATAATATAGTTGAAACAGGGAAATTTCTCTTAAGAAGCAATAAAAGGGGGCTGGGATTGTGGCTCAGCGGTAGAGCGCTTGCCTCGCATGTGTGAGGCCCTGGGTTCGATCCTCACCACCACGTACAAAGCAATAAAATAAAGACATTGTGTCCATCTATAACTAAAAAAAAATTAAAAAAAAAAGAAGCAATAAAAGAAGAATATCACCACTATTAAGGCCATGACTCACAGTGGCTACTAACACCATAGAAAGAAAAAGCCACCTATGACGTGTCTCATCAGAGAGGTACAGGGTAATCATCCCTAATTCAGAAATCCAAAACTCAAAATGCCCCAAATCCAAAACTTGACATGGTTTTGCACAAATATTATGTCAATCTCAAAATAAATAAATAAATAGTTTCAAATATTGAAACATTCTGCATTTCAGATTTCTGAAAGAGGGATACTTAACTAGTAACCATAACTAACAAACAAACAAAAACACATAAATATTCCAAAAATCTGAAAACTGAAATCTGAAGCTCTTAACAGTCCCAAGCATTTCGGATAAGGGAGACTCAAACTGTACACATCATCACCTAAGAAAGTGTTTCTTGCCTGAATTTTATTAGGTCTCTAGATCTAACAACCAATTTATAGGGAGTACAAGTAAGGAACAGAATAACAGGTCAAAAGCACTATTTAACTGTATACAAAACTCTGCAGGCAAATTTCTTTCATCTGGCAGGAAGAGAAAAGAGAGAGAAACCTCTACAATAAAACCAACTTCAAAGACAAATCAGCTAACTACCAAGTACAGGGTAATTTGGGTGATTTAAACAAACGTTTTCCTGAGACAATCTGAACACTGACTAGATATTTGTTTGTATTAAGGAAATGGTTTTCTCCAGACATATGATATTATAATTACGTTTTTTTTTGAAAAGTCATGGTTTTAGAAATAAAGAATATTTACAAATAAAATGTCTGAAAATTGCTTCAAAATAATTAAGAGAATGGGAGACTGAGTGGGGCTAGAGATAGTATAGAAAGGTTATGTGTTCATAATTATGGAGCAATGGGCACATTGCTTCTCTATTTGAATATGTTTTGTCTTTTCCATAATTAAAAAAAATAAATTTTTTCAAATCTCAATTTTGGACCAGACATGATCAATAAGCACTATTTTGAATCTTCTGACTTGGCATGAGTGACTTAATTCTGCTGAGCCTCAGTTTCCTCCTCTGTGAAATGGGCATTGTGAAGATAACAGAGTGCTGGCAGACAGCCTGTGCTCTCCCAGAGCAGGCTTCCCATCATGCACAGCTTTCTAAAACCACCACAACTGCGGACCTCAAGCTCTGGAAGCTCATCTTCTAACTTTAAATTAAAAGTCTATGTAATGCTAATAGA
This sequence comes from Geosciurus inauris, assembly GCA_004024805.1. Taxonomy (NCBI): domain Eukaryota; kingdom Metazoa; phylum Chordata; class Mammalia; order Rodentia; family Sciuridae; genus Geosciurus; species Geosciurus inauris. The sequence continues at coordinate 75,065 of PVHX01009188.1, forward strand.
TTATTTGCTTAACAGTCTCCAGCAGGAATGAAATGAATTCTTCAAAGAGCGCACTTGTCTTTTGTGTGATGAATAGCAATCTCTGTTTTCCCCACTTGGTCTACATGCTGTGTGTATGTATGCTTGCACACTAAAGACCAGAGAAGCAAGACAAACAGCAGATGCACAAAGAACAAGGGGCTCCTGACAGCAGAGGACCATGCAGGGCTGTCCCTGCATGATTTGCTGAAGTCAACCCTGTCCCCAGCTATAGTGTGTGTGTTTTTTAAATTAATTAATTTTTTTTAGTTGTGGATGGACACAATACCTTTATTTTACTTATTGATTTTTATGTGGTGTTGAGGATCAAACCCAGTGCCTCACAAGTGCTAGGCAAGTGCTCTACCACTAAGCCACAACCCCAACCCCTACAGTGTGCTTTGAAAAAGCTTCTCCCACCCAATCTAGATGGCCGGTTCGGAGACCTCCCCTCTTTTCTGAGGCTGGGCAGAGGCTCTGTCATGTTCTTTCTTGCCTTTATAATGTATCACATGAGGGAGCTGCACTGGCACCAATGAAAAATGGAGTTTATACCGGCCCTTCCCCTGAGAATGTGCAGAGTGCTACTTTTCTTCTCTAACAGCAGCAGTGGTCTGGGAGCTAGCATATCTTCTTGCAAGGGACCAAATCATTACTCACACTTATAAAGTATTCGTGAGCACATTTGGTCAATATTTCCCAATCCACATCTACAAATGCACACGAATGCACTGGCCTGGTGCTTCATTTTACCCGCCCTATGTTTTTACACTTGGTTTTAAGACTGTGGCTGGGGAACATGGTTGTTAAGAATAAATACATCCTATAGAGAAGATCCCCAGGCCCATGTCCCCATTCTATCCCTTTCTCAGCAAGTTATTCAATCTTCCTGTGTTCTGATTTCTTGATGTTAAAAGGAGACAATAAGTCCTTACCAGATCATATATACTACATCATATATGTAAATAATTCAGCATGGTTCTGGGTATACATTAAGTGCTTCATTAATATTGGCTGATATTACTGCTTTCCTTATGGGCAGACACAAGATCTGATTTATATGTGTATCCCCAACACCTTTCACAGGAATTAGCACATGGTAAGTTCTCAACTGATGTTCACTGAATGAATTAATGGGATGTAGACCATTAAATTTAACATCTCTAATGGTTAAAAAGGGTCAAATTATTTCAAGAATCTCAAAAATATAATGCAGTGGGTGGCAAAGGTAGGATAGGGTGAATCAAGATAAAATAAACTTGGGAGGAAAATCAAGGAGTTGAATTTTGGACTTACTGAGTTGAAGGAACATGGGACACCCAGGTGGCGGTATCTTTTAAAAAGCCAGAAATATATTGCATAGCCATGTACAATCATCATTCACAACAGCTGTGAGAAGGAAACCCAAGCGTTCATACTCAGTGGGATAAACAAAATATGCTATAAGAGTAAAATATCATTCAACCTTAAAAGGGAAGCATATTGATAAATGCTGAGACACATATAAACTTGGAGGACAATATGCTAGATAAAGCTATCCAGTAACAAAAAGTCAAATACAGTATGATTCCTCTTATATGTGGGACTTAGAGTAGTCAAACACAGACACAGAAATTAGAACAGTGGCCAGGCATGGTGATACACACCTGTAACCCCAGTGACTAGGGAGGCTGAGGCAGGACAATCAGGTTTGAGGCCAGCCTCAGTAACTTAGTAACACCCTTTCTCAAAATGAAAAATAAAAGGAACTGAGGATGTGAGGATATAGCTCAGTGGTACAGTGCCCCTGGGTTCAATCTCCAATACCAAAAATAAAAATTTAAATTAAAAAAAAAGTAGAATGTTGCTTTCTAGGGATAGGGTAGGGGGAAGGGAAGGGAGTTGTTTGAATTTCATTTTTGCAACATGAAAAAGTTACTCACAAAGTTGCACACAATGTAAATAACAACACTATTGCACTTTAAAATGGTTAAGATGATGGCATTTTGTTGTAAGCATTTATCACAATTAAGCTTTTTTTAAAAAATGGTATGGAAATATGAATCTGGTGATATAAATCAGAAGGGCTCAGTCTGCACCTTATTGAATTTGCATCAGTACTTGGAGATGGACCCCTTGGTCACCTGGTTTGTGCTTTGTGGGTTCTCTTTCCTGGCACCAGGTGGACCAGTGAGAGACTGTCACTTTTCTAAAGATTACCTGAAAGCTCTCTGAATGATTTTAGGGAAGTGTGCCTTAAACACATGTAGTAGGGAGGACATCTAGTTACCAGGATGCTTTCGTTCCAGCTGTGGTCTAGAAGGTAGTAAAGTCACTCCTGACTTACAGCAGAAGACCAAGTCAGCTCAGCCAAGCCTGGCAGTGAAAACCTTAAGTCCAAGTTGCACAACCACCATGGACAGACACCCAATTAAATGTTGCAAGGCCTCAAATATAACAAAACCCTCTAGTGAGCCAGTTTTTCCCATTTTACTACAGCCGGACAGGAGCATTGAAAACTCCTGTGGTTTTTCTGTAGGAGCAAAGCTTTATCTGATGAGCATTTTAAACATTCCCATGGAACCAGTGCCTGAGAACCCTGGGCTTCTCTGGCCTAGAAATGCCTCCCACTGCATACATTACTGCTGCAATGATGAAGGGCCCCAGGTGTGCAGTATACTGAAGAGTGTGGCATAAATAATGCAGTCACCGGGTGAGTCATTGTTGATACTTACCTTATCACACTTGGGGTGTTCTCTTATCCAGGTGGGGACATAATCAAGTCAGAGGGTAGGGAAGAGGAATCATAGGGTGGGAACAATATGGCCCTGGATGATGGAGACCAGGATTATAACTCAGGCTTTACCACTCAGGTTGTAGGACCCTGAACAAGTTGCTTACCCAGCCTCTCAGCCTCAGACTTTTTTAATCTGCACAATAAAAATAATAACTCCTAGCCGGGCGCG